>CM031235.1:889045458-889207842 GCA_018340775.1 Taxus wallichiana var. yunnanensis
CACACACAAGGAAACAATTATCTTGGTCCATGCAGACCCATATGGACGAGCCAGATTTCAACGTCTGTGAGGAATCTTGTGTATCAAGGAGAGTGAAGAAGGCACCCCAAAGAAGACACATGACAAAGTAAAGCCTACTCTAATGTCTAATGAGCAGGTGAGAAATGCCTTGGTTAAGGTATTTATAGAGGTGGCGTAAAGGAACATTGATAAGGCTGCCACCATTAGAGCGCTACTTGAAGATAACAAGGCAAAAAATGTAGAAATAACACATTTAAAAGGAGAAAAGGACCTAGAATAGAAAAAGAATGAGGCCTTCATTAGCATGGCAGAAGAAATTGGAGACTACATTCGAAAGCAAGACCTCATCTTGAGTCTAAGGTACCTGAGAAGTTTCCTTCGACTATGCATTATGTGTGCACATTGGTTGATTTAGTGCTAGAAGATGGACCAATTCGAATGCCAACGCCAAAGGATCCTGAATAAGAAGTAGAAAGAGAAAGGGCCTCCATGGTTAGGAAAATTTCAAATTATGAGGCATTGCTCCAAACTCTGAAGGATGAACTAAAGAAAGCCAACGAAGCTTTGAATATTTATGCGGAACTAAAAGCAGTGATAAGGATCAGAACTTTGGTTGAAGATAATGAAGTTTTGAAGGCCATGAAAGATGAGACAGCGGGACACGCAAAAATATTGGCACTAGTGAGACAAAAGCGTGAAGCCCAAGACCCACATAAGGAAAGAATAGATGAGATTGGAAAGCTCATAGTGCGCAAAATATGGATCTTACGGAGGGAATGATAAGCTGCTTATGGCCAATTTTGTCCAAGTACTACATAATGAAAAGGAAAATATTACTCAAGATGAATTAGAAGCCATTGCCACATACATTCTAGAGAGCACAAGCATCGTATTTGGATGACTAACAAACATTGGAGGCTGAGATTAAAATAGAATATCCATAATTGATCCTCCCGGTTGAAGAGGAGGGTGCTACAAAGTAAAGGTCTATTCTTTTGTACAATTATTCTTTACATTCTTTCCATTAATATTCTTTATTCTTTGGGAACATCGAAAGAATCCCCATTTCCTGGGATGACAATGTACTTTAGTGTGGGGTAATGTTGAGCAGATAATATTGTTCTAAGGAGAAGACACATAAAGAATTTGCATGCGGGAACAAGGCACATTTGAAGGCGTGGAAGGATAGGAAAGAAAACGCGTGCCAAGACAAGTTGATTCGGGACTTAGCCATTTTCATGGATGCGGGCTATTTTTGGAAGATAACGTGGAGCACACATCGGGATGGAGACTTGTGCGACACACAAATACTATTTTGGGAACTGATCGTCTGATAAGCACCATGTATGAGTTCAAGATAATAATATGATTACTTCTTCCAGTTAACTATAGGATGTCTATTATTAGCGCACTTGCATGTGTGCATGTTAATGTAAAGGTGCATGGCTATTATCAACATGCGACCTATTTTGGGAAGTACGAAGGTGGTGAAGGGAAAGTCCCCACCCCTATAAATATGTGGTGAACTATGTAGTTAGAGACAATGAGTGAGAGAGTGAATTATTGTAGAGTTATGCTGTGGGATCTGATGCGCGCATGACTTATGGTAATATTTTGTAATGTAAGAAGCTTTCTTCAGTATTGTATAAAGTGTTTAATGTAATGGAGTATATTGGATGGATAATGGTGTTAAACATGATTGTAACTGGTTCTTGTATGGTTAATCTTATTATAGTTATTGTTTAATTCATGATTCTCTAAGATCTAGATCTGGTTAGGCACTGTGGAATGTTTATGGTTATTTGTGATTCGAATATGTTGTATCTTCATCACACTAACATCTTGCACAAACAAGTCTAAAGAGGGCCTTGGTACCTTTGTGTGCTTTGGGTGAGTGCTCAACTCAAGCTGGGTGATGTGCCAGTGCACTTGGGTTTTCCGGGTTTTATATAGTGGATTCGAGGCTGCATTAGTTGACTTGGTAAAGATGCAAATTTTGATGTCTATAAGGAGATTCATTTGGAAATTTGAGATAGTGAGGGGGGGCATACAATTGGGAATCAATTGGTTCTTTATTGTCTCCGTAATTGAGAATGAAACTCCTCTTGAGGGAGAAAGTGCAACTTCATCAGACAATGAATAGGGGCCACAAGAATAGAGGGCAGAAAGTGAAGGAGCTTCATATGATGAAAATGAGGCACCAAAACCATAGAAAAAGATGCCTAAGTGGGCTACTCAAACATTGAAAGATGTCAAACCAGATGAAGTTGGGAAAATGAAGTGCACATGCAATCACATCTCAATTAGATAAGTTCCTTGATGAAATTCAAGATAAGATAACACAACTTACCTCGATGACCCTCAAGAAGAAGAAGAAATCATTATGTTTGATTTAGAACCAACCTCTTTCAAACAAGTTAAGAGGCTTGAATTTCAAAGAAAAACAATGAAATATGAGTAATGCATTGGTAAAAATGGAACATAGAAATTGGTTGACCTTCCAATCAGTTGTAAATCAATTGGAAGCAAGTAGGTATTCCAAAAAGAATACAAGGTCGATGACTTGCTTGATAAACATAAAGCCAAACTTGTTGCAAATGGATATGCTCAATGTAGTCACAAAATCATGCACTTTAGACATTATTTATCCCAGTCTCATACTACTATTTAGAAGGTTCTTGAGTGAAGAAAGTACTAATCAACCCTGTCTTTTGGCCATCTTGTTTTATTTTATTTCGTCATTACCGACCTCTTGCACCCATATGCCCCCGATTTTGTCATCCCATTTTATTTAACCTCGACTTGGGGCGCCCTGGTCCCACTAGGGGTGCCTTGGTCCTTTTGCACTTTCTCGCCACTTTTTGGGCTCTTTCTAGTTGTTTTACATCTTTATCTTTCTTGTGGTTGGCCTTTTCAGGGTTGATTATGAAATTCAACCAAGAGAACCCTATAAATATAAAGTTATGATACCATAATGAGGGACCTAGCATCACTTACTACTATCACTCCATCTAGAGTTACATCCATCTATTACATTGGAGATCACTTGCATCCACATATCTCCATCATCAAGGCACAAGGCCGGGACATCATCGCATCACACTTTATAGGGGAGGGATTTTATTCTATTCCACGCACACATGTTATTACATTTTGTCTACACATAGATATTACTCTTTACTTCACAAAGTGCGATTGACACAAGAGCAACCTAGGACATGTTCACACACACTTGCACATAGAACTACATCGGGTTTGAGATATAGTGTAGTGCTCAATTAGTAAGTCCACCATTGTGGCAGATGAGGTCAATCGACCCCTTCATATGCATTATTCTTTTTAGGGTTTGATGCTTGTTTTGGGGTCTTGCATGTCTTTCTTTCATCTTGGATTATCAACGACATCTAACACAGGACAAAGAATCTGATACGACACACAACGAAGGTTCCAGATCATCTTCCAGCCATGTAGAGATCGGTTTAAGAGCTTTGCACATGACTGTGGCGCCTAGATTGTAAACCAAAGAGCCCACAGCGCCCGATCCTCCTCTAGGCGCTCTAGTCTAGCTATATTCTCTAGTTCCACACTTTTTAGGACTTCTACATGGTCGTTCGTACTTCCTGATTTTCTTGTCACCTCTGCGACATAGTCCCATGGGCATTTGTTATTCAACTGAGTTCTTTCCTCTTCTCTCTTGCATATTAGGGTTAACATTTCCTTTTCATAGTTTCTTGTGTCATCTTTACATTTATTTACAACATTTATCTACTTTATTTATAATTGTTCATAGCTTAGATTAACTATCCACTTACTACATATTTAGTTAATTTTTAGTTAATCACTCGAATGAAGCACCTACAACTAAATGGACTACCATTCAAACTTTGTTGGCTATGGTTGTTCACAAGGGATAAAAAGTTCATCAAATGGATGTAAAAACCATATGTTTCAAAGGGACCTCAAGGAAATAATGTACATGACACAACCCGAAGGGTTTTCAATAGATGACTAAGAGCACAAAGTGTGAAAAATAAAAAAATGCTATATGGTTTGAAACAAGCCCAAGAGCATGGTATGAAAAGTTAATCGAGCACCTCTTGAACAAGATTTTTTAAAAACAATTTGCAACTCATTTTGTCAAAACAATTGACAAAATAGTTGTATTTCTAGTAGTCTATGTGGATGATCTTCTCATCACAAGAAAAATGAGGTGTACACTACAAAAATCAAAGAAGAGTTGATGAAAGACTTTCGCAATGACATATTTGGGTTTTCTTCAATATTATTTGGGTATTAAAGTGATTTAGAAACCAAAATACATTTTCATCACTGAATAATTTATTTTTGGTGAAATTCTAAACAAATTCAAAATGATAGATTGTTATAGTCTTTTAATATGCCCATAGAAAATGCCATCAAAAGATAACACAAATTTTGTCGATGCCACTAAATATAGACAACTCATTGGAAGTTTGATTTATGTGACCAAATATATATTTTGTTGTTGGTGTTCTTTCAAGATTCGTACAACCCATACGAATTCATTAGGTAGTGACAAAAAGAGTCCTTAGATACACAAAAGGAACATATACATTTTCAAATTGGTTAGATTTTTAGTTTCTAACTATGTTGATGATTATGAAGATGGGAAATTGAATTCAAGAACAACACTTAGTTGGAAGTCAAATAAGTAATTAATAGTGACAATTTCTTCAACATAAGTATAATACATGACATCTTGAGAGGCAACCAACAAAAACTTGTGGCTTAAAAGGGTTCTTTCATACTTAGTTATAGAAAAAAAAGAAAAAAGAGAGGTTTTATTAACATCACTCATGAAAAGTCATCTCTCGAGTATATATTTGTAACATTTATTTTCATTCATTAGTGACAAATGCGAACGTAATATTAGCTTGCACCAAATTATTTATATCATTCCATTTAAAAAAAACAATTGTTTATTTATCCTCCCACGAAAACAATAATAATTTTTTAAAAATTTCCATACAAAATTGAAAAGTCCAAGACCGAGGTGGGTGTACAATGTTGTGTGTGGTGGTCCCCACGACCGTCTAGGGGCCGAATGCCGAACAATTCGAGAAGACTTTACCCGCGCTACGAAATCAACGACCCACACGTGTCCACCCAACCCCTCTCTTAATTTAGAAAGGAATCCCATTCCCAACCCTCCATCCGCCAACTTCATTGGCTCAATTCTAATGGGAATCAAATCAACTCAAAACCGCTAAACTCACCAAGGAATCTACTCAACTCAAAACCGCTAAACGACGGAATCTACAAGAATTATTTAGTTCTTGATTCTCCGTCAGGCACGCCAAGCGGTTAATCTCTGTCTATTGGCGTAGAGATTCTGGCGGTTTGAGGGAGAGGTTAACCGGCAGAATCTGGAACTGGACTTACAGTCCAATCCATCTCCCAGTCAATCTGCCCTTTACCCACATCGGGTTAGTTATTAACTTAACCCTCGCTTCTTTTTTAACCGCGGTAAATATAGCATCTAACAAACCTTCCGTTTATACGGTCCTACGGTGTTGACGTTTAGCCTGCCTTTTTATATTCCTTTTTTTTTTTTGAAGGCGTAGGTTTCTATAAATTGGTATCGTCTTCATTGATGCATATACAGCGGAACAGCCTCCCCATCAATTTGTTTCTTGAGTATTGGGTGTGCTGTGTTTGATTAGATTTATTGCAGGAAGGAAGGATGTCTCTCCTGACTGATTTGATTTTTAATTTGGATCTCAGTGATAGCACTGAGAAGATTATTGCCGAGTACATATGGTGTGTTTGTTTGAGTCTTCTTTCCTGCTGTTTCTTGGTTTGGTTATGGCTGTTTCTTTCCCACTGTTTTCTGGGTTTTAATGCTTTGTTCCGGCTATGTTGTTCGGTGCAGGATCGGCGGATCTGGCATAGATCTTCGCAGCAAGGGCAGGGTGAGTTGTTTAAATTTGTGCCTATGCCTTGAAAACATTTTCTATAGATTAAGTCAGAGGCCTGTAATAGTGATTCCATCTAGTGATCACATGCATTCATGATGTCTCAAGTGAGGGAAAGGCCTTCAATGGGTTCTATGCCATGAAAACATCTTCTTTAGATTGAGTAAGGGATCATGATGTCACAAGTGAGAAAAAGGTCTTCAATGGGTTTTTGCCATGGAATCATCTCTCCTAGATTGAGTCAGAAGTCATGGTATTACAATTGACGGAAGGTCTTCAATGGGGGTTATTCCAGGGAATCATCTTCAGGTCTTCAATGGGTACCATGCCATGAAATCATCTTCTCTAGATATAGACACCGTGTTCTTCTAGATGAAACTCTTACCTAAGCGAGTGTAAGGCCTTGGAAGAGGATGGCTGAATTTCTGAGGAAATGTAATGTGAGTTTATATTTAGTATTAGGAAAATGCAGCGAAGTTGGTAGTATGAGCCTTGAGGTTTGAAGGGAAACTAGCCTAGGAAATCAGCGTGGAAAGCTAGTTTTGTTGAGTCTGCAACAACATACATGTAGCGCACTTGACAGTGTTATAATAACTCCATAGGGCAACGCATATTTAGTTAAAAGACTCCAGCATAAGTCCATCTGTGCAACATATATCTAATTAAAAACCCCGAGGATAAGGTTATCAGGCTGTGCTTTAGTGGTAAGTTGTATTGCTTGCTGTTTTGATGATCCGCGTTCATATGATTGCATGCATTCTACCGTAACTATGCAGTCATTTTGGATATTTTTTTGTGTATGGAGTCAAGTCCTCTGTGTTCAGAAGGGGTTCATCTTTTTAAAAACAAAAATCAAGCGTCATGGTTTTGTATATAAGGATTTGTGATTAACATCTGCTTTTTGTTCCATGTTCAGACCTTGCCTGGCCCTGTTTCTGATCCAAAAGATCTTCCAAAGTGGAATTATGACGGATCTAGTACCGGACAGGCCCCGGGTACGGACAGCGAAGTGATCCTGTAGTAAGTTCCTTTTACCTGTTATTTTAAAGATGTTATTGGCGAGGGATAAGCTTGGGAGGATGTCTAAGCATGCTCTGTTTTTCTTTGATCTATTAGCCCACAGGCCATCTTCAGAGACCCGTTCCGGAGGGGGAATAACATCTTGGTAAGTGAATATCCCAGTAAAAGATATATACATTGCAGTTTTGGTTGGATTTGATCCTTGTCATTTTCGTGCACCGAGGGTTGACAGGATTGATTTGGGGTTTCAGGTGATTTGTGATACGTACACCCCAGCCGGAGAGCCTATCCCCAGTAACAAACGGGCAGCCGCTGCCGAAATATTTAGCCACCCAACTGTTGCTGGGGAGGAACCATGGTATGGACCTTGTAGCTGTAAATTGTATATATTTTTATCTAATGAATGATTTGGGCGCACTTTGCTGAAGATCAATTGTGTGCAATAGGTATGGGATAGAGCAAGAGTACACCCTTCTGCAGAAGGATGTTAAGTGGCCTCTTGGATGGCCCGTGGGTGGTTTTCCTGGTCCACAGGTACTAACACAACCTTCAGTAAATGTTGACTGTTCATGCATTCCATTGTTTTTTTGTATCAGATAGTATATCTTAATTCTCCTAAGTTGTCTAATTAGACATATCATCTAGTTGATTAATCTATCAATTACCCACAGCTGGATAACCTATCGTATCTAAAAATTATTTGCTCACTGTTGTAATTTATAATGATCTGATGATGAATGTTTTTGTTATGATAACAGGGGCCTTACTACTGTGGTACAGGGGCAGACAAAGCCTATGGACGTGATATCGTTGACGCCCACTACAAGGCTTGTTTGTATGCAGGAATTAACATTAGTGGTATTAATGGAGAAGTCATGCCTGGTCAGGTAACGATAATTTTAAATGGCTTTAATGCTATCATATTGAGAAGCCTTCAAATGACAGATTGAATTGACACTCAACAATTTGTTTTCTGGAACAGTGGGAATTCCAAGTTGGACCATCAGTTGGTATTTTATCTGGCGATCAAGTGTGGGTTGCTCGTTACATTCTTGAGGTAGGACACAAACTTTTTCGGTAAATAGGTCTCATGTCTAGGCTTCTCTTTGCGTCAATTTTTAGCATTTGGTTTTTTCCTTATTCAATTGCTACTTTGAGTGCAGAGAATCACAGAAATTGCCGGTGTTGTAGTCTCCTTTGACCCTAAACCCATCGAGGTCAGTCTTGCATATTATTAATTATCTCATCAAATTTAAAAATGCTGAAAGATTTGTGAAACTTGATGGCTAGGATTTTACAAGCCAAAAGTTTCGTTACTTTAGACTTCATTGACAATAATGCAGACCCAATACTGTTTAGAGTGTATTCTTTATAAATTTTTGCGGTCTTAATGTGATTCATTCCAATGTAAACTTATATATCCACTATTCTTTGGTTGCAATTAACTCATTATTTGGTTCAACCTCTAGGGTGATTGGAATGGTGCCGGAGCTCATACAAATTACAGGTTGGTAATCTAGCTGCAGAAAAAGATATATCTTGTACTAGAAATATTTGACATTAAAAATTAGCTTATTCTTGTTCAATTCTCAATTTTGACAACACCAAGTCAATGAGGACCGATGGTGGAATTGATGTGATCAAGAAGGCCATTGAGAAGTTGAAATTTAAGCACAAGGAGCACATTGCTGCCTATGGAGAGGGCAATGAGAGGCGTTTGACTGGCCGACATGAGACAACATATATCAACACATTCTCATGGGTAAATCTCATATTGCATGAATGTTGATATCAATATTTGTTGTGATATGTACCAAATCCAAATTTTATGTAACAAAGTCAAATGAATTGGAGCCTCACCATTGTTTGGTTGCATTTCTTTGATTACAGGGTGTTGCCAATCGTGGGGCATCTATCCGAGTTGGCCGTGACACAGAACGTGATGGCAAAGGTAAGGGTTCTTCTGTCAGTAGGAACACTAGCACTAAAATATGCCACATCTTTTCTTGCTGAGTTCATATTGGTTATGCCAAAACTTATCATCTTGTAAAACTATCATATCAGTAAAATCATGGCTGTTGCAGTGAGAAATGTAGCAAACTTCAGCAAAATATATTTTTGCAGCCAGTCTTGTTTATTCTAGTGTTGTATAGAGATTGCAAATTCCAAGTGATATACTTATATATGCTTTTGGTTTGCAGGCTATTTTGAAGACCGTAGGCCAGCTTCCAACATGGATCCATATGTTGTTACATCTATGATTGCCAATACCACCATACTTTGGAAACCATAGTAAAGATACGGGCCTCATAAACAGAATGCCAATTTAGCTTTGGATTGGAATGAATCCTATAATTTTTGTGGAGAAAGATTCTTATCTGAACTCCTTTTTGGCATAGGATTTTGGCTGGATCCTCCCAGTAGGAACAAATCTAATATCAGAAATTGGCATCTAGGGTGCATGTTCAGTGCACAGTGTGTTGTTTGGATCTGTGTTCAATAGTTAAGTCTTAGCTCACATACTTGAGCTGAGAATGCATGCAATGGTTTGATGATTTTCCATATTGTCAAATTGGATAGAATAAAATTGTCTGTCAGGCTTTTCCCTTATCCAAGCATTTTTCTCAAATCCAAACTACACCTTTTATAAGGGTTTATAAAATTTTATTCCAGATTCTAATGTTTATGTTCTTTTGTGCATTTCATAGTTTGTCTAAAGGATGAAAATAAATTTGTACTAGGTAGGAAATTAAGCTATCGAGTTTGGTTTTCTTTTGCATCATTTTTGCCAGTCTTAACTACTAAAATGTGCAACGTGTCTTCTAATGTGTATGTTCTTTTGTGCATTTCATAGTTGTCTAAAGGATGAAAATAAATTTGCACTAGTAGAAAATTAAGCTATTGAGTTTGGTTTTCTTTTGCATCATCTTTGCCAGTCTTAACTACTAAAAAGTGCAACATGTCTTAGAATTCTCTTTGATGGAGTGAATAATCAAAACACCAACTATGCAACATTAGTATATTATTTAACTATACATCTTCTTTTGCATCATCTTTGCCAGTCTTAACTACTAAAATGTGCAACGTGTCTTAGAATTCTCTTTGATGGAGTGAATAATCAAATTAGTATATTATTTAACTATACATCAGTTGCCCACTATCCTCAAAACAATCCACTGGTTTTGGAATTCAAATACAGTCTTATTACTAAAAGGAAGGGTAGACAATATCAGTCACAAGTAAATGTCTTCTCTCTGCTTTGAAGGAATTGAATGTGTTGGGTTTTTTAGAACCCTCTGCCAATAGACCATTTGCATCCACCTTAGACAGTGCCAGAGGAGGCAGGGGAAATAACCTAACCAGTATCCTCATTAGAAAAAGTCTCACATGCCACTTTAACTACTTCAATCTGCTATGTCATGTAGAGTCATCTAACTCATTGTTGTGGCTGAGACATGAGCTTTTAGATCCTTGGACTGGTTGGAGTGTGTGTGCATCATCCTTCTCTTACTTAGATATTGAGGTATGTTTGATGAGACATGGGAGTTTTGATGTTAATAGAATTAACCTTGGAATCATATTTGAGGCATACAGACAAATTCTGTACTTGATGTATACAGAAACCTACAGTTGAGCTTACATCCGATTATTTGTTTAAACTCTTACCTTAAAAGAATTTGATTCAGTTTATGACATTGCCTTAGCAGATTTCTAATAAGCATAAGCAAAGAACTTCAGGGTTATGCCTTTTTTAAAGAATTAGCAGTAGCTTCGTGGAAAGAAAATGTATGAAACTGTCACCATATATTGAGCTGCTTCCACCAGTAGATACAAATAAATTCAAACATTTTAAAAATATAAATAAAATTCAAATGGTAGTTTATTGGAAAGGAAATGTATGAAACTAGCACTATATTACCATATGCTTCAATTATTTTTGCGTGGTATCTTTTGTACCCATAGACAATAACTTTCTACCATATGATCTTATTTGATGAGTATTTTAGGAAAACTCTCTTCCTTTTGTAGTTATTAGGTGAGTTTGTGTACCCTAACATCTAGAAGTAAACACCTATGGGCAGGGCCCTCATTCAGTACTTTATAGCCTTGTCCCTGATAAAAGGTGTGATTACTTCGGGTGTAATGTGTGCAAATTCTATAAATGCCATATATGACCTATCCCCGTTGTCCTTTATGATGGGCCAGTAGTTTTTGCTGCTCTGGACCTGTTTCAATTGCTAATCCTGGAGAAACAGAAAAATATCTAAGCAATATTATTTCTAGCTGTTATGTTTTGGTAGTAAATTAATGCTATAGATCTCAACGTGTTTAATTATTATATGAAATTGGTACTCTGTAATATATTATTTCCATGGATGCAACATAAATGTCTATCCTGAATTTGAAGAAAATACAAACGAACGACTTGTCAGATAACTAGGACAAAAGCTGGAGTATATCCTCTGCGGTTAAAAATGAATATAATTCTTCAATGGGGGTTTCTTAGCTTAAATTATTAATCATCAACATACTCCTATGTCTTCAAGGTTTAACGGTCACTGCATTACTGAATGTATGAGACACTTTTCCGTTTCCTGTCAACCAGCTGGGTGATAACTACTCATAACCCCAAGTCTCCTGCAGATGACCAATTACTCCTTGCATCCTCATCATGGAAAACTGAAACTCTCTCCGACATTACTATGTCTATGCCAGTTCTTGTTAAGAGCATATGGATGACAATAACTAAGTTAATTCTTATGGAAAATGATCAAAGAAGCAAGTTGGACTTGCAATTGAAGACTTTCTAAATTGTGTCCTTGTAACTGTTTTCTAAATTAGTTGTTGTATCTTCTAGCCGTAGATTGGTAGGAATATAGTCAGGTGGACAGTGGTTTAGAAGTTGAGAGTGTGGAGTACTATATTTATTTGTGGGAGTTTCGTGCACTTGTAAATTCTATGTGCAAAAAACCTTGCAGGTTGGACAAGCCTTAAAAAAAAATTCCCAGGTATTGCACATTATCTTGATGGTTCAAACAGTCCTTCGCCTTGGGGATCCTTGAGAAAACAGAACCATCTAATCTGGATTTAGGCTTGAACAAGTGGTGATGAAGATTGCGGGAATTAGAGGGAATGAGTGTAAATTTTTTGGTAACTTCTTATCTGTATTCTCACAAGCAGAACCTTATATGGTGTGCCTATTGTTGGGGGAGGTTCTTAATAATGTATAGTGATGCCTATTGTTTGGGTGCCCTGTTCTAATTGCATGGTTACATCAAGAACATAAATACTAATGACTACTGAGAAAATTGGTAGAGTAGCCCTGTCTCTCGAACTTCATTAAAGGGCAATTGAAGAAATTTTTCTTTCCTAGACTGTTATGCGTTCAGGAGGTCTCACAAACCCTGTACCCTAATGCAAGAATGTTTAAACCTTGTAGAGCAGATGGGGTAATAATATGTTACCGCTGAAACAAAGTGAATTGATTGGAAAACAAATCGAGATATTCATCTAAGGAAAGACAATAGGAAATGTGATGACCTCATTGTCTCATTAGAAGAACCATTGCAGTAGGTTTTTATCCTCCAAATAGCAGAAATTAATTATTAGTTTTAACATCCCCTTGAAAGTACTTAGAAGATCATAAAAGCCAGGATTAACTTTGTGATGAGTATATTTTGCCGTTCTAATTGCAAGTTGCTTTCTACATTTTGTCTGAGATATGATTCCAAGTACCAAATACATGAATGTTGCATAGGTTTTAAGCAGATAAATGGTGAATCTTTTAAGGACGGTCTCCGAAGTACCATATAATTCTGGGTATGCGACAAAAAAAGTAATTCATCTGATCGAGGTGCTTTCCAGATTTTGTCTGACATACAATTCCAGATACATGACAAAAAAACGACCAATGTACCTTTCTATCGTTTGTTTTTCATAATTTTATAAAATTTCTTGTTATTTTTTGTGGGGCTCGGCAGCATAGCAGTGCCAAATTGGTATGTGAAACCTTTTTACTGGATTTTTCGTTGAGCAAAGGATATATTTTCATGAAACATAGCTGTCTCATGAAAAATATATATTTAAAACTGGTTTGAAACTATCTGGGGAAAAGAAAATGTAGATTTACAGTCAAACACGAGGGTATGGATATGGGCTGTTGCAATATAGTATCTTGTGTAACAGAGGCAAGTTTGTTTGAACTTCATTGCGACTTTGTCTCCTTAGAAGTGACATGTTAGGCAGGCCTGGAATTTGACGGTCACCCCTGCTTGTCAAAAGGAAATTTCATGACGGTTTCGTGATATAGTTACCTTTCAATTTACGTTTTTAGTAAAATTTTAAATTGTCAAAAAATCTTAATTGAAATCTTAATTTTAAAATTACGTTATTCAAAATAATAATCGTGTACCTGTATTGATGTCTGTATCTCAAGCTTCTTCTTGGAAGATTCCTTAAATTTTCCTACAACAATAAAAATTTGAATTGAAACTTGCATAAAAGTTAAATTGAAACTTGTAGATTGCAATTGGTAATGACAAAATGAAAATAAATACAGTCACAATATCATTGAAATTAAAAACTTATATGTTTTTAGAAAAAATCAAAGACAACGTGTGAACTCTGAGTTTAATAAATTCATTATTCACATAAACTTATTTTAGTTTCTAAATTTAAATTGGGAATTATTAAAAATCATTATCAATATGATTTATAGAATATTTGTAAAATGAATAAAATCCAATCGGATTTCATATATATATAGTAATATACCTTATATATTATATTTGACTATTATGAAATTTTACGGTTTTTAAATAATATAAACTTGCTGAAATACAGTTTTATTAAAAATTACTGGCTAAATTGACGGGTTTGTTTTTTATTAAATTGTAATTTACGGTTAAAATACCAAAAAACGGTCTACAGACCATCAAATTCCAAGCTTGATGTTAGGTACAGTTCATGGCATTTACTCACAAGTTCAGCAAGAGTTTTTAATGTCCATTATATTTTGATTTGATTACAGATCCATCCACAATGCTGGATTTTGACATTCAATGTTACTTGTCATAATAAAATTAGGTAATGGCTCAAAATTATATGGGTGTCATTGTACATTCAAAATTTAATATGCATTGAAAATAAAAATTGAAATAAATAAATAATTTTTAAACTTTAAATTAAATTCAAATTTAAAATTAAAAAATTGAGTGCATGAAAGAATAAAAATTTCTGTTAAAAATTATGATTTTAGAGAATGTTTTGTATCTTTCTTTATTTTTTCCTTTTCAAATATCATTAAAAATATTGTTATATTAATCAATCTAAAGATTTCAAACACTAAATTAAAAATTATATAAAAATTAAAACATTATTTTAAATTATATTAAAAAAATAAAATAATTACAAAAATAATGGAAAAAATCTATTAAGACAAACCTTATAACTATATAAGCAATGATTTTCAACTTCCACACTTCCAACTTTAAATTTGTTTCAACTTTTTAACCAAATACAATGTCTATAGTCTTGTTTGTATTTAGATCAAACAAATAGAAAAATATAATTGTGGTTAAGTGTACAAACAACTTAAATCTATAAATAATGAATTATTTTATAGCCTTTTGTACCAGGGCTGCCCATTTTTCATTGTAAAGAGTCTAAGATCTTCATTTTGAAGATAATATATGCAAGTACATTTTTGAGTTTATTCTTATATGCCCTTTTATTTAATATAAAAATAATAAAAAATAAAATAACATTTATGTATGTATTTATAAACTTTAAACATATATATTATTTTCATGTTTAAATTTTATTTACATTTTTATAATAGTTATATTTTAAAAATGGTTGTATTTTAATGTTTAAAATAATTAACATTGTCTAAATGTTTTCAAGTAAAATTGAACATTAAATTTTGAAAACAATTGTTAATTAAAGATGAAAAATTACAAAAAAATGACTTGAAAGACTTTTCTTGAGAAGATATCAAATGAACTTTAAATATTATGTTGCAAATAATAACTAAATAACATAATATGAATGAAACCTAAAAATTTACTATTTTTAAATTATTTTTGACAAATTATAACACACAAACAACTTTATTAATGAAACTTTAGTATGTATTATATTTTAATTTTAATATAATGGTATATCTAATAAAATATAATAAATTAATAATATAAATAAAAATTGATAATATATATACACATTGATTTTTTAATTTTAATTAATAATAAAAATAAACTATTTGATTTAATGAATAAGTCACCGAAGATGGGAACTAGATTGCCATATTTTAAATATAAACAATAAAAAGGTAGATTGTGCTTGGAATGTCATCTTCATTCCTTCAAGATTTAATTTGTTGTTGCTTTCGTGTCACATTCAAGTGTGTGTGTGGAAGAGGAAAATTTAAAAGCTACCTAAAAGAATTGACAATGACCGGATAGCTTCCCAGAATATAAAAATGTGTGCATTCTTCGTGAGGTTGGTAAAGTGGTGTAGTTGTAGCGAGCCCTTACCTAACCCTTAGTAAGTGTCGATATTGAAGTTTGCTACTAAATTTAATTTAAAATTCCCTTCAAAGCCACCTCTTACCAAATTTCAATATTGAACAATTCTTTTTATTTTTTATTTTTATTTTTATAGGTGGTCACCTTAGTTGGTGGGAGGATCCCATTTGGGAGTATAGAGCCACATTTTTGGTCAATTTAAAATAATTATTAGTACAATTTAGCTATTAATTTTTGTTAAGTTGAATTTTCTCTTTGATTTTCATTTACGCCCATCTTCGGTTTGGAGGGGTTAAGATTTATTTTTGCAAAAATTACAAATACTTAAGGGTTTTGGAGTACATTTGATAAATAAGTATGGAGTAAGATGATTTTTAATAGATACATGATATGGGATTAAGTTTTTTTTATAGGTAAACAAGGGTTGAAGGGTTCCTTTCCCTTTACATACCAATTTTTTTTTTTCAAAGCTTACAAAATTGTGCTATATGCACTACTAGCGATCTATCCCATTACATCTATAAGCGATTTACAACTATTAGAGATAAAACAACTACTAACAGACAATCTTAGACATTTGAATTCGATGAAACATCAATGACCTCATTCACCCTAACCTCCTCAACTTCAACTACAAGTCGAACATCCGCCTACACCAAAGACTCCAATCCAACCGCAGAGGCAAGCTTAAGCATAACCCATAAATGCCGAGCCACGAAGCTCCTCCCACCAGTAAGGAGAAGAAATTATCGAAGTAGAGAGGGCCTCCAAATCCAAACAAGGAATTCACAACATGTTCTTCTCCTTCTTGCTTTAAAACGAATCACACTCGACAAAATCAATCAAGCTTGATGTGAGGAGGACCTCTCTTTTGCGCTCGTATTCATCATCATCCCATCTAGAGGTACTTTAAACCCTCTCATATTGGAGTTGCTTATTTTCTTGTTGCCATTTCACTAATCTGAAACACGGACGAGAAGACCGGTTCAACGCTAAGTGAATGTCTAAAGTAGCACTAGGAGTAATAAGAGCTCGAGATTCCAGATGAGTAAGTGCCAAAGCCATGGGGTTATCATGAGGATATGTAGGAGTAGGCACACTAGTGATAGAAGTAATTGAGGGTGTAGCAATAATAAGAGTGAATGATAAAGGAGTCTCGTGGTGGAATGCCTTGAATAGTGATAATGTGATGCTCATGTATAAACTTAAGGCATAAGTGAACTATAGAGGGCACAAATTTGGCAACGTTAAGCCAAAGGAGTCCTACGACCATGTCACAATGCGCAATGTAGATCTAATAATGACAAGCATAACTATAGTGAGAGCCCCAACAATAATAGGAAGAATGACATGTCCATGAGAAGTGGGTGACCTACGGGTCATATGAGATAATGAAAAACCAATAGCTTGCAATAAAGATAGTGAACATACATTACACTTATAAGTAGGATGCACCATAACATTTTTAATAGCATGAGGACCAATATAAGCATCAATGTGTAATCTATGTGATGAAAAAAGAGGCATGAAAATCAACATTAGTAAAATAAATGATAGGTGGAGGAAGATCAAGTAGTACCAACAAGAAATCCAAGAGGATGATATGAAGATGAAGGAGGAGGAACAACATGATAAGCATGATTCAAAGAGGATTCAGGAGTTGTTTTTGTGCTTAGGTAGTGGATCATTGAATATTTTAAGCTTGCCATTGTCATTAGTATATTTAGAAATAGAAATAGTAGATTCAAGCAACTCAATTTCATGATTGTCAATTAGATCTTGGATTAAATGTCTAAGTTTGAAACATTTATCAGTAGAATGGCCATTGCATCTATGATAATCACAATGTGCATGTTCATCAAATTTATTGCCATGAGGCCTATTAGGATCTAACTCAAGAGGAGCTGGAAGATAAATTATATTTCTTTCTAGGAGTTGAGGAAACAACATATGTGGTAGATATGGATATCTAGTAAAGATGCGGCATGTAAGTTGCAATTGTTATTGACAATAGGCTTAGTCTCACTTAGCTTTCCCTTAAAGGTAGATTTTCTTGGGAACTTGGTGTCCCCAAGATTTCTTTTAGAAATATTGGGGTACCCCTTTGGAAATTTTAAGTTTTTAGGACTTGTGATGAGTTGTGTTCATGTTTGTTTGTGGCTTTAGGTTGTTTAATGAGTATAGGTTGTTGCTTTATGTAACATCCTGCTATTTCTAATTATTTCTTTTAGCAATTTAATTAATCCAATGAATATAAAAGAATGGAAAAATGCATGTTTATGCGATTAATTTTTTTTACGGTTGACAGTACTTAGTTGTTTAAGTACTTAATTAAAAATTAAGTACCAGACAACTAAATACCGCCAACTGGTATTATTCTACTGTAACTTGTTTTATTACGGAACCTTGTTTACGGTTCCGATCATGTCGTTGTGTTTGTACTTTTCGACTACGGAAAGCATTTTAAGTGGATATGGTGGCAAATCCCTAAGGCTAATGATTAAGTAAATACGGGGCATACACCACACTCGTATAGTTCTTTAAGCAATGGTTGAATGTATACCTTTTGACTTCAAAAATAATAATAACGAATACCATGATGGTAAGCAAACTCAAAAAGGATTATTATTATTGTTGTTGAAGTCAATTTAAAAGGATTATTATTATTGTTGTTGAAGTCAATTTAAAAAGAGTTAATGATTTTGTTTGTTTCAACTTTTAAAGTGGGTAATGATAACCAAACTTGCAAGTATAAGTGATTAATTATTACAAAGACCACAATGTGGCATCCACGTATAAAGGGAAGGAAAGTATTTTTGTGTGCAAATATTCAATGTTTTAATTATTCCTTTATCCACCTTAGTGGACACTCATGCATATTTGGGGAGACTTAGATTATTGTTGAATATGTAAATTTTTATTAAAAAGAGTCCCCACCCATGAAGGCATGAGACTTCTCTCACCATCCAATTGGCAGATGGTGGGTAAGGAGATTAAATGCAAACTAGGGTTTTCTCGGATTATGTGGAGAAAATAGAAAGGAAGGGGAGTATCGAGTTTTATTTCGGCATTCGACTTGTGAGAGAGCTCCCACCTTGGAGTCACTCTACTGAATTTTTTTTTGTATGTGAGGGTGGAGGTGTTTTATTCAAACCTTTTTTTTAATTAAAGAGTGCATTGTGGAAGTGTGATTGGGTTTGGAGAAGCTAGAGCTTAAGCACCTAGAACAAATCGGCTAGGGTTTTCAGTTGGTTTGGAGGCAAATTAAACAAAATAGAAATCGACTTACAAGCAAGGGTTTTCTTCCTTGCTCCCCTTTGTTCGATTTCTAATTTGATGGGTCTCTCTTCTCTCTCCATTTTCGTTTGTGGTTGCAATGTGAAGAAAATTTCAGGAATGTAGTTCCTTGTCTGATTTTGTTTGTTGCATACTTTTTTGTTGGTAGTGGGTATTTTGTGTGGCTTTATCAAGTCGATTTGGGTATTTTCTCAGTGTAATTTTTAGCAAAAAAATTATAGTGCTGGCTGGAAGTAAAAATTGATTTGGGTAATTTCTCTATGAAATTTTTATCAAAATATATAGTGTTGGTTGGAAGTAAAATTGATTTGGGTAATTTCTCTGTGAAATTTTTATCAAAAGATATGGTGCTAATTTGGAAGTAAAAATCGATTTGGGTAATTTCTCTGTGAAATTTTTATCAAAAAAATATAGTGTTGGTTGGTAGTAAAAGTCAATTTAAGTAATTTCTCTGTGAATTTTTTATAAAAAAATAGTGCGTTGGCTAGTAGTAAAAGTCGATTTGAGTAATTTCTCTGTGAAATTTTTATAAAAAAATAGTGCTAGCTAGTAGTAAAAGTTGATTTGGGTATTTTCTCTGTGAAATTTTTAGCAAAAGAATATAGTGTTGGATGGAAGTGAAAATCGTTTTGGGAAATTTCTCTGTGAAATTTAATGTTAAACTACAACTAGTTTTTTAAAGGGGAATATTATGTGATTGGGTTGTGAAATCTTTCATCTACAAAGGAATAGTTTGTTTAAATTTGTTCGGCTACCTTGTGATTATTATCTCTACTGAGTGTTGCTCTTTACTTGGTGTTTAAACATTTTAATTCAATGGAATGTGGTATCCTTGATTGTTGTATTACTAACGTTTGAAAAATTTGAAAGGAGTTGGGTTTGAATGATTTACTTCGCTTCTAAATGTTGCATGTAACTTAACTCGTTGTTGGTTGTGAAGTGAAAGAAAATGAAATTCTTGCTATAAGCCAATCAAGTTGGTAACTCTCTTGCAGGAACAAATAATTATGAAATAGGAAAGCTTCTAAGGTAAAATAAATTATGTTGTTAAGCTCAATCTGGTTATGTAAATTTCCTTTGATTAGATAGATTTCATTTTCCTTTCATATCCCGAGATTTTCTAGCTCAAAGGGTTGGATCACTTGATCCACACCTTTTATTTTAAGCATTTATTTCATTCGTGTATATGTATGATTTAATTTGAATTGCTGGAAAATTTTAAAAGTGAAAAATACAAGGGAAACTTTGGCAAAATTTTTTCCAGAAATCCATACTTAGCCATTTTTGGGTGAAAATATATATGTTTGACTTTTATGTTATGAGAAATTAAACTAAAACAGTGTTGGATGCAAAACAAATTTTATTTCCTTGATCCTTATATGTTAAATTCTTTGATTGGAATGTTGTTGTGCATGCAATAACAACAGATCCAACACAGTTCAAAAACTGGTGTCCCACATCAATCACACAACTTGCGATTGAAGAGGCGGGAGAAACATATGTGGAGTGTATCTTGGGGCACTACAGGCATATACATATTTCCCGCATCTCTTCACTTGCAGCTTTGGGATTGTTGGAGGAATCTAGTTCCCTAATTATCGCGAAAGCATTGCTACTATGGGGTGAATGAGTTAGTTTCGTAGACCAATCTTAATTAAGAGTCAAAACTTAGAGTAGCAAGTAGGATTACTCTTGCCAATTCATTGAACTGACACCCCTCAAACTTATAGTGTCACAAGTTAAATAAGGTTGGTTGGATCGTTTCACTCTGGCTTGAGGAAGTTTGCATTGATTGAATGTTGTAATACGGATCTTGGATCCAATTGTAAATGTATTGTTGGATATATGTATTTGCCTTGGCAAAGTATTCTTGTAATAGTCCTTAGTGGATGTAAATTGTTAAGTATTAATAAAGTGAAGAATGGATTTGTACCAAATTCATGGCAGCGTTGTGAATGTATTATTTATGTCCATGAGCGGTTAGCAAACGAAAC
Organism: Taxus wallichiana var. yunnanensis; assembly: GCA_018340775.1. Taxonomy (NCBI): domain Eukaryota; kingdom Viridiplantae; phylum Streptophyta; class Pinopsida; order Cupressales; family Taxaceae; genus Taxus; species Taxus wallichiana. The sequence goes on from CM031235.1 coordinate 889,066,270, forward strand.
GATTGATATGTCAAGATAAGGAAACTTTCAATTAAATATTTTGTGCTTCTAATGATAATAGTTATGAACTAAAAATGGAGTTATTTATCAAGAAAGCTTTCTATAAATTTATAACATTTCAGGTTATAATCTAACTCAATATGATGGGAGGACCTTGAGATGATTAAACGAATCTCTTCAAAGAATCTAAGGTCATTTTAACCTACATTTTCATGAATAAATCTGGTTGAGCTAGGATACTAAGATGTGCTATAAGAAATTGTATAAAACTACTACCTTAACAAGATAATTGCGGACACAATGGTTGGTTCATAAATGAGTTTAAAGGCTATTTTCTTTAATGGTCTAACTTGCAAAAGTATTATTCTTATCTCTTAAGTAAGAAGGATTAATATGAGTAATTGTCGTGGTATTTTCCATTAATCACATTACAAGAAGTAAACTTGAATGTAATATAATCAAGGTATGAACTAAAATAATGCAGCCCATATCTGTAAATTCATTGGGTCTATAATATAAGCTTAGGGTATGGAGGTCTAACCTAGCTAGGGATTAGTCTCATGCAAGAAGTGTTATTAATCTATTCTACACTTAGGAATGGCCAAAATCTTAACTAATGTTAAACAAGCTAAGATATAAATCTGCCTCGATTGACCTTTGGGAATAATGAATAAGGGGAAGTCCTTGAGATGTCAATAATACCTTAACTAGGAGGGTAAAAAGAAAGAATAAGCTTGTTGCGATCAATTAAGCCTTGTTGGACCTAATGGGAACCCCTTTAAGGGTATAATACCACCTTCCTTAACCAAATGTTTAATAATGCATTTAGGGGCAACAAGGTAAAATAAACTCATCGTGACCCTAGTCTCCAAAGCATGGTAACTAAATACTTACATTAATATCCGATAGGCAAGGAAGTACACATGAATGATTATGATGCTTGTAAGAACTTGTGTACCAATGCACGGTGTAGGATGCCTACGAGTAGCCCTTCGGCTACCTAATATGGAATGTATTAAGCAGCGGATAGGCCTCCCATAGGTAACCAATAACATGTATTGGGGTTCCTCGGGCTTACGTAAATGAACTTGTTAGGAATTAATTGAGTCATAACATGTTCATCTACTTAAGCTTATAAGATCTAGATAACTGTGATGAGAAAATAGTGAGGTGATGGGAAGACAAGTTTAGACGATTTGTGCACTCGTCTAATCTAAGCGTACATAGTACAACTAGAAAACTTTGGCCAAAGTATTGTACTTGCTGGGTACATTGTCTAATCACCATGATTCCTTAACCCTGAAGCAGTATGATACATGATGGAGTTACTAAGTGAATCTAGGTAGACACTAGAGGATCAATTCACGAGATCTCAATACCGCAGTGCGGTAAAACTAATGAAGCTAATTCGAACATTCAATTGAATGTTAAGGGTGATCATGGAGATCAGGGATATGAGACCCTTACAGCTGCACATGGTTACCACTAAGTTATAAGATGGATTAAATTGTTAAGACTTGTTGCATAAACTAGTTTATCTAGTTTCCAAAATTATTTATGTAGAGGAATGTCTACTCATTTGCTAAGAGAATATGACTTGTTGCATTAACTAGCTGAAGCTAGTAATCTGATTTGTAATGTAGAGGAATGTCTATATGATGTTATATAATCATTAAAAAAATTCTATTGAATTGGGTTCGAAATTCAAGGTTGTTACATTTGGTATCAGAGTTGTAGGTTTTCAGCTCTTGGACCTTATTAGTCTGCTTCACTAATCTAAACTTGTTTTGCCTTTATCAGGGAAAAATGGCCCGTAAGGGAAAAAGGAATATTGCAAGGGAAGCCTCAAGCAATGTTGAAGGCCCTCCACCTGTTGAATAGTTGAAGAAATTCTTGAACTCCTCAGAGACACTCGAGGCTGCATGGATGTTTTAGAACAACAAGTTCTTGGGTGATCACGAGCCTCCTGAAGAGGAGATGATTGTGGAGTTTGAATCCCATGAGGAACATCTTGTTGAAGAGGTGCAACGTGAGAAATAAAAGGCACGGTTGGTAGTAGAGCTATCACGTGATATTAAGAGGATAACTCCACCAAAGTTTGATGGAACAACCTTGGGAGATGGGGCTGAATCATGGTTGAGTGAAATGGAGAAGTATTTTGAAATAAGAGACTTCTCTGAGGAGACTAAAATATTTTGGGGAGCTTTTCATCTTTCCCAAGAAGCATCGTCATGGTGGGATAACAAGAAAGTTGAGCTGGGACTAGACACTACTTCTATATCATGGGAGCAATTTAAAATTTATTTCCATTAACGCTAATGAACCATCTATACTTTGATAAAAAAATGACCGAGTTCCAAATATTAACTCAAGGAAGCTTAGTGTAACTGAATATTGGGAGCAATTTACAAGACTATTGAAGTATGTTCCCCAATATCAAAAGGACGAAAAGTTTAGGATCAGGAAGTTCATTATGGGACTCAACCCCATCATAGGGGGTGAGGTGGATGTGCACGGTCCATCTACTATGGAGGAAATATTTGAGAAGGCTATTAGGCAAGAGAAAAAACTAAAATCTATCTTTGCTAATAGAGAGGAAAACAAAAAGAAATTTAACAACACTCCTTTAGTTGGTTTTGTCAAAAAACCATGGGTTAAAAGAGAGGGTAACAAGCCTAGGTTTGGCCAAAGAAATGCAGCAAATAAACCTTTTATAAACAAGAATTTTGGGTAGTTTAAGGCTGTAAATAACACACATAAAAATGAAAATAAAGGGCCCATAGGTGGTTGTTTCAATTGTGGGGGTCCACACTATGCAAACTAGTGCCCACAAAAGAAACAAGGAGCTAGTTTCCAGCAACAAAATAATGTTGATTAGAAAATTCATGCAGTTGTAGGTAATCGTGAGGTTGAAAAGCAAGCTACACTAGTGGAAGTGCCGGGTAAGTTGTTTGGTCATTCCGTCAAATTTTTAATTGATACCAAAGCAACTAAATGCTTCATTTCTAAATTTTTAGCAACAAAATTGCATAGAAAAGCTAGTGTTATGGAAAACTCATGGACAATATAGTTTGGAAACAATGCTTAGGCACAAGGTAGAACAATGCTTGCCTATGGAAACATTAGAACTACCCAATTTCACAACTGAAGTGAACTTGTATGTAGCTCCATTAGGGTCCTATGACGTGATAATAGGAGTCAATTGAATGTTTGAACATCAGTTTGTGGTGGATGTGCAGAAAAACATGTAAAATGCCTTGATGATGAGATGAAACCAACCACCATTCAAGGAATAAAAAGGGAATTTTCAGCAAGGTAGATTTCAGCCATGCAGCTAAAAAGGGTGAAGAGGAAGGGTTGCACACTCTTTGCTGTTAAAATTGATGATTTAGAGGAAACTACTAAATCACCCTTGGCTGATTCGCCACTTTTGCAACGCTTTAGTGATGTCTTTCTAGAAGAGTTACCTAGATTACCTCCAAAAAGGGAGTTTGACTTCATAATCAACATCAAACCAGGACTGAACCTTTGTCAAAAACACCTTATCGCATGACAACAACAGAGCTAATTGAGTTAAAGGCTCAAATGCATGAACTCATCACAAAGGGTTTGATAAGACCCAATGTGTCACCATGGGGTGCACCAGTGATCTTTGTGAAGAAGAAGGACGGAACCCTTTGACTATGCATAGACTATAGGATGTTGAACAAGGCAACAATTAAGAACAGTACCCCTTGCTGCTGGATTGACAATCTCTTTGATCAAATGAGAGGTGCCGCGATATTTTCTAAAATAGACCTAAGGTCGGGATATCACCAATTGAGAATCAAAGAGGAAGATATTCACAAAACGATGTTCAAAACATGCTATAGGTATTACGAGCTCACGGTTTTGTAGTTCAAACTCACTAATGCTCTGACAACATTTATGAATCTCATGAACAACATCTTTCGTCAGTATCTTGACAAGTTTGTACTTGTGTTCGTGGATGATATACTCATCGAATCCAAGAATGAACAAGAACACAACACACATCTAGAAATTGTGCTATTTTTTTTTTTGAGGCGGAACAAGCATAATGGAAATTTGGATAAGTATGCTTTTTATCAGAAAGAGATACATTATCTGGGTCATGTAATCAATGAGAATGGGATCTTGGTGGACCCTACAAAGATAAAATCCATTGTAGAGTGGCCAACACCGAAGGATGTGCATGAGGTAAGAAGCTTCATGGGTTTGGCGGGATACTACCACAAGTTCGTGAAGGACTTTTCAAGATTGTCTAGTCCAATAATGTCACTTCAGAAGATTGACAAGAAATTTGTGTGGACAGATAAATGCAAGCAAGCATTTAATCAATTAAAGGAGCATTTGACTACTACTTCAAGTCTTTAGCCATTTTCTTAGTATAGTATGTGTGGATCTACAACACATTAGGATATTTATACCACAAGATTATAGAAATGCGTACTTCACAAACAATTCAAACAATCCAATATGTGGTGGCACCATACATTGAATACTAAAATAATACGAAAAAAAAAAAAACAAAACAAATAACAATGTGAGCTAAGCTATGTTTCTCGACATTTGATGTTATTGTCAGTAGACTAGTTAAATACTTGAAAACCCACATTAGAAAATAAAGCAATATTTATTTCCTTGGATTTCAAGAGGTACATGTATGTTATTTTCCCCTTCAAACATGAAAAGAAACCGACACTTCCTGCTCTGGAATAAAAAAAGCTTAGGATTAATAAAATATTCTAAAGAAGATCTTAGAAGTCCAATAAGATAAAAAAAGATGTTCATCGACAGGGAACCTAAATTCACGGCACATAAAAAAAGAAACTAACTATAAAATATAAAACATGATATGAGACAAATGTTCCTAGATAATTGTTGTCTCTAGGATTAGCAAACGGTTGTGTAGAACCAAATGATTTCAATTGTCCACACAGTTTCTTATAACCATCAGTCCATCTGAGGCTTAAATTCTTCGTCTCTCTTTTTGGCCTAATTTTTGAGCAACAAGAAATTCAATATTTCTAAGACTACCCGCACTTGTTCACTAAAAATGATTTGGTTAACCACCACAATCTCCATATGCTAAAATCTTTGAATGACCCAATATCTCGTTGCATTGCACAAAACACCAGAGGAGGGAATTTACCATCACCAGAAGACGAGCAACTAGAATTCAAAGTTCTTCTATGCAGAAACCAGATTGTCGTCCGACAACCTGACCTATGGGTTGATGCAGAAGGCTTGTAAATGGTTCAACAAGGAAAATAGTTGACATAGTTTACGAAAATTCATTTGTGCCACACGACTTGCCTCTATTTATTGTCATTAATTTAACAAATACATCGACCCATGCTGGGATTCACTTAATCCATCACAAGTTCCAGTTCCTCCAATTTCCAGAGGAAATCGCCGACAACAACCAATCAAAATGGCGTGGGCATTAACTATCCACAAGGCACATGGTCTTACTCTATAGAAGGCAACTGTTGATATTCTTTGAAACATAAAGACAAGGACAAGACATTCATTGATTTCTCCAGAGTGCCATCCTTGGACAATCTGCACATCTCCCCACCTTTCTCTTCTAAGCGGTTTTGTAAAATGTCTGCATGCCCCCTCCTGCATGTTCGCAACAAAGAAAAGGCTCGACTTCAAAATATGTCCCCAACACATACATACACATGATGTAACCCCCTCCATATGAATTTACGTAGAAATAGATATTGCTTGGCATATGATATCATTCTGTTACTTGGTATATAATATATATATATATATATATATATATATATATATATATATATATATATATATATATATCTATATATATATATACTTCTTTGTATATAACTATGCATGATATCTCTTCTCATTCTATACACTATATTACTTTTTTCCCCTGCAACTTGCAAACCTTAATACCATCTATTCCACTCCCTTCTTCCAGCCTTTCCTTATAATTCATGGGTCCATCCTCCTCTCCATATTAAAAATTCCAAAAAAAAAAATCCCCTTGCCCCATTCCCCCTCCGCCAAACTCCATCTTTCCATTCCTATATTGTCCATTCCACCCGCACACTCCACCTCCACCCCCTTTTGGCATTCAAATTGCAGACTTTGCTCATGTGCGATTGCTAGTTTATAGGAAATGACATTGAGTTTTGGGGCCCACCAAACAAACTTACCAAATATGTGGATGGAGTGCATTGTGCTACTGCTTTGTCAATGATGGTCGAGATTTGATCTTAGTCCTCTGCATCCTTGTCCTTTGACGTAAAAATTCTCGGGGCCTCACAAAATGGAACTGTCCTATAACGTCTCTAAATGTACTAGAGGAGGAAGCCCCATAATGTTCAATCATATTGCTTTGCACTTGCATTTAGTCTTAATGTGTTTTGAACTTAATTGCTTAAAGGGATTCGTTGCTATTTACATATGCGGTGGATTCGTTATCGAGTTAAAGTTGAAGGTAAAAGAGAGCATACTTGAATTTAAACATTTACTACCGAAAAGATGCATGTGGATGTAATGTAGCGAAGATATGGTAAAGTTTTTTTAGTTTTACACGCGTGAAATGTATGATGGAAATGTTGAAGAGGATGCATCAAAGGAGTTGAAATGGAGAGAATAAATTAAGCGAAGATGAATATGGGCGATGAATATGGTGTTTGAGGTAGGATAATTTGCAGGATTGAGTAAACTTCGTGGGGAACCAATGTGAAACATTTGTATCCTAAAAAATAAAAAAATAAAAAAATCAGGGACATCCATTATGCAAGTGTTGTACAATGATGTTTCAATATTAAGAAAATTCTGAAATAGATTATTAATATGCAGGGCAATGCAAAATGGTTTAAGAGGCATATGTTATGCCTTTTAAAACGTTTTAAAGTATTTGCCATCTTTAATTTGCTTCAGCTGGGCAAAAGCACAGCAATGAACAAGTTTTGGGTATGATCTATTTTGTACGAAAAATTAATACATCTACCTAGTGCCATTTTGAGGTCATTTTAATGTTATTTTATTTTCATAAGCTGTGCTCTATATCAAAAGCAACTATTATTGTTAAAATTTGGGAAGATCACAGTACCTAAAGTTTAGAGAGAAAAAAAATAATGTAAAATTTGAATTTAAAATTAGCCTTTACTGCAAAAAAATTGCTATGCGAGGAACACATTAACTTTGAGCATTACACTGTGTTCAACAAATTTGAAGGGTAGACATGCACCGAATTTGAAGTGTAGGTGAAAGGGCAGATGCAACGGTCTAAATTGAATTGGACATCAACCCATTGCATGGGGTGGACACACAGGGTGTATTTGCCTGCAACACATTAGTTCATTTCACGCCTACGTGTTTTTTTCCAAAAAAATTGGTTGAAAAATACAGTATTGTTGAAAAACATATTTCATTTAGTTGCGATTTCTAAGATTCAAATTTGAAACTCACAACCTGTTGTTTACCATGACAATCCAATTAACTGAGCTGCATAGAAACAAATACAACTATTTATTGTCAAACTTACATATTGAAAAAATATGATACATATGATGTGACAGCTGACAGCTAGACCCACCTATGCATGGGCAATCATAAATTTAATGGGGATATAGTCTTAAACAATACATTCTAACAGAGAATAGCTGTCCGCCTTAACAAATGACTAAACAGACAGTTAAACATGTGAACGGAAGAGATCAATTCTGTCAACACCCAATTTCCTGCAAGCAACAATGTACATGTCATTATCAGCTTATCACCTTCAGCCTAATAAAATTATAGATTAGAACAAGCCCTCCTCCAAAGTCCATGGTGAAACATAGTCCCAGGAACACCTTCAGCCTATATCAAATATATATGATTAATATCGTCTTTCAAATATACCAATTATAGTATTTATTTTATACTTTAGTTATTTTAAAGAAATGGAATATATTTTTTTAATTTATGTATCATATATAGCAAATGGGACTACAAATATTTTACTCCTCCAAAGTCCATGGCATGAAATAATTAGTCCGGGATAAGACTGAAAGGTAAGGAAATGAGACTAAAAGCATTCCAAAGAGATATTTACGAAGAAAAATCCATAAATCCATAGAACATGATAAATTTTAAAATGAATCTAATATTAGAAATTAGAAATTGTAATAAAAATAAACCACATAATACATCAAAAAATTAATCACATAACCATGTAAACCAACATATATATTAGAAATATTAATTCAAAATTTCCTACACAAATTTCTTGAAAACTCGTTCTTTAACTATTGTTATGGAACAACTGGCCCTTGCTTAGGTGGCTGGTGTTGACAGCTTTGCAATTTAGGTCAGTCTTTTCAAACTTTACAACAACAACTGGAGAGCAACATAAATTGTGCTGGTTTTCTTCCATCAAGTAAACATTTTTGACTAAAATCACGTCTATTTTTTGTTTTTGTTTTTGTTTTTGTTTTACATTAAGGGTTACGAAAGAGTGGGAGAATGAGAATTTATACTAATTAAATGTTAGGATCCATCACCTTTCTTAGTCAATGCATGGTGGGTGGGTGGGTGATTGAATGAATAAATATCCAGATTGAGTGGATTCTTCTTAGCATCAGCACCAGCATCAGCACGCTAACAAGTTTTATCCCCACATAAATTGGAAGGAAGTATTCCCATTCCCATTCCCATTCTCATAAACGTAAAGGCAATTTCCAACATAAATGATTTTTTTTAGGAATATAAGAATATGAAAATGATTCTCATATTGTTTGTTTTTGTTTTTGAAATTATCTTGTATTGTATTGAATTAATATAATATAAAATTCTTTTCATAAAAAAAATTTTTTTTTTATAAAGAAGAATATGTTAAAACAATAGAAACTAGATAAAATTAAATAAATAATGGTAACATGGAATTAAAGGTGCAACACTCCCATCTCTCACTCCCAATATTCATTTACTTTGGAGTTTAGTGTATTGGTGTCTCCATCAACCTTAGAATTCTTTGGATTGAGGAGTGATTTTACTTAGTTTTTTTTTAGATTGTAATAATAATTAATTAAAAATACACATATATAGTAGTTAAATATAATATTTTAAACAATCAAATATGTATTTTTATTTGGAAATTATATTATTAAATATTTTTAAAATAGAAAACATTTAAGGGATAGATTTTCGCAATTGCACATGAGTTGTAAACTACGTCGGATATGATATCAATGTAAGGTTATTGGACTATGTTTATGTATGATGAAATGTATGCAATATAAATTTGTTGTAGATTTGTTCTAGGGTGGGTGTGAAAGTTAGTGATTATAGATTTTCTTAATGTAAAAATATTTGTGTGGAAATAGTTTTCTAAACAAGTACATGATTAAATTGTAAATTGAAGCCTTTTTTTTTAAAAAAATTTGTATAAAATTGCCTAAATATGTATCTTATGAGTTATGTGCAATTATGACCACATGTTAACATCTACATATTATTTTTGAAGACGCATATTATGTTAATGCACTCTAATGTACCAATATCGAGACAATGTAGTACAACAATACAATATGATATACTACTTAAGAAGTAACTTGAAAATTTGTCTGAAAATTAGACTTGTACATTGATGTTAATATTTATGATGTGAGGCGACAAACAATATTTTGAGGTTACCACTGTGTGAGTAATTTCGAGGCAACATATTACACACTTATTTGTAATGAACCAATATTGAGGCAATGATATTACAATAAGGCATTCTAAAATTCTAATTTTGAGGCTATGTACTTGATAATCTATGGTGAGGCCAATATGACTTTGATGGACATAGCCTAAAGATGTTGTAATTGAAGATGAAGTTCTTTAGAGCTTAGTTAGACCTCCTTTTATTTTCATGCCTTCATTTTTTTTTCTATACATCATTCTTGTGTAATGCTCAAATGTAAAATAAGTGAGATGTACGGAGTTTGCTAGCTGTAAGTGTACTTACAAGATTGCGGTAGATGTCAACCCCCACAGTGATCAACATTGTGTTAGTGTTATTCTTGCCTAATTAAGTGTCATTCGTTAAGCCTTATAGATGGTTAGATACCCAAAATTTTTAAGTGGGATTTGTCGATGATTTCGGTGAGTGGTGAGAGGTAGTGGAAACGTGAATTGATGGAGGATGGCTTAAAGGGGCCCATAATATTTTTGAAGTTGACAACAAAAATCATGACAAGTCGGGAAGATGTGATTATGGATTATAGAGGAGCTCCACGACTTGCCCAAAAGGCCCACTAACCAATCTAGATTTGACCCATGGATAAATTTGATGTCAACATGACCCCATGTCTTTTGCACATGAGTATTGTAGGCTCTAACTAAGCATTATTAAGGTCGATAATGTTCCACATTTTCTTTGGTTAACTTTACTTATTTCAACTCGAAGGTGCAATGATTTTAGCATTCACTTATTGAGAGAGTTTGCTAATTAATTTATTGCATATAGATGCTTATACTTAGGTAAAGGATGTTTGTTCTATTAGAGACATGAAAGTGTATGTACATGACATGAGGAGATTCCAATCCTCTGTTGTTGGGTGTGCATTTATGATGTTGGTCGATAAATGTCTAAATTCCATTGTTGTGGGTTACAACCTTATTGATGGAAATTTGTATTTAAGGTAATGGCCGTTTCGAATTTGTGTTAAAGTATGTGACCAAATGAGTTTCTGCATATAGTGGTATGTCATCAATAGAAGCAATCGACCCATGTCGTCGGCCAGTATGATCGAGCGACCACCAAAATATTTGTTGTTATGTTGACAAAATGCCTCACACAACCTACAATTTATATTACTTAGCATTTTCGGCCATACGAAGCTTATTTCATCTATAAATACATATTCTATGGCCTTCATAGGCTATTAGAAAACTACTAGTTCCTATCCTTCAAGAGTCTTCATTTCATGATTGGGTATTGAATCCCATAATGTATAGTATAAGCATTTATGTTGAATGCAAAAATGCTTATTGGAGCCAATAGGAGAAAGGATAACTTGATTTTGTTCTCGAATGATTGTAATTCATATTTTATGTAACCAATCGAGTAGGAATTTCATGTACCAATTGTACCTTGAACATTCATTTTTCAGGGGAGGAGATGCCCTTTCCTATGACATTTTGAATAGTAATTGTGTAGGCGAGATGTTATTTGGTAGATAGAAGGAAGGAATTGGCTGATTGGATGGGACACCAACTAGAAGGTGATTCTCAAGATGTGCGTGATCTACGATATAGGTGCTATAGTATGCAAGTTGAGAGGAACACCATGCTTTGAAAAATCATGGCTACTGTCAAAATATTTGAGGCCTAACATGTCCAGTTCATCAATTGTTGCATTTTTAGATGGGTACATGTGGGATATATGTTCCCATTAATGTAGTTCCATTTCCATGGGGAAATCTACTTGTGGGTCACTTTTCACTATTGTCTATTCCAACAACACTTCCACCATGATCGGGGGATCATTTTTGAAAGTTCCTAAACATCCCTAAATGGTGTCGGTGCGAGAAGATCATCTCGAGAGCTTTCTAACGATGTGAGAACGCGGCAAATGATGTACATCGGGATCTCTAGTTATGTCTCGGTCAAAGTTCAGTCAACAAGAAAGTCAACTTTGGTCAACATGTCAATAATGGACCAATAGCAATGTGACACGTGGCAAAAGGAGAAAAGGAAAATGAAGGTTGTTCAAGTTGTTTGCAACCTCCGGTCTTTGACACACGTAAAGCGGGCCGAACAAGAGGCTCAACTTTGTTACGGAGGGGAGCCCAGCGTGAGGACGATAATATTATCACCGACGTGGTGGGTCCTCAAACCACCACATGGCTTGCCACCACAAGTTCGATTTTCCTATCGAGGGTCGACAAGTGGTATTTATTGCCATATTTCATTTGGAATGTCATTATATTACTTGGGTCGAATATCATATATTACCTTTGTAATTATTTGGCATTTTAACGTCCATGTCATTTTTATGTGTTCGGATTTTGGGTTAGTCAACATTGCCACATTATCTCCCAACATATGTAAATGTGGGATCTTTTACCCACTTTAGAACAAAACCGTAAGCAAAAAGCAGTAGGAGGCGGGATTAGAACCCCCAACCTCATAACACTAAAACACATCCACCAACCAACTCGCCTAGAGGCTTGGGCGGATTATAAAATGGGTCGCTTAACTTATACAAGGAGATAGGTCTGTGCAAAGGAGGATAAGGACTAGATCTCGAAACGCCATTTTGAGGGCTTTGCACTTTGAATGGGAACTCAGAGTAAAAAGGTGAAATGTAGGGAATTTTGAGATGATTCCAAAAATATAAGATTTGATGTTTTTTGTTGAGTTTTAACCTGTTTTTGGAAGCTTTGAATGCAGTTTTTAACAGGGATCTACAAGACAGCTAGTTGGAAAACATGAATTTCAATGCACTTGAGTCCGAATTGTGACTTGGTGTAAACACGAAAAGTGTTTAGAATTCGTGAGAGATGATATCGGATATATGATTTTTTTTTCATAGAATGTTTTTAAATCTCCACTTGTAGGTGTTTTTCTAACACAATTCGGGAGATCATCATTGTGAAAACACTATAGAGCCACAAATCATTCTTGGGACGAGTTTCGCTATTTTTCGAGAGTTTTGGGACATTGATCAGCTCATTTTCAGGTTGTGATTCATTATTGGTTGTTTGTAAGAGTTATTGTACTTACATTTCAATATTATTAATGGATCGGTTCAATCTGAACCCGGGGACGTAGGAATTTCGAACCCCGTAAACAATCTTGTTTGTTATCTGAATGTTTTTCAGTTTTTTCGATTATTTATTTGCTACACAAGTTTTCCGCACTTCTATGGATGCATAATAATCAGAATTTAATCAATTTGTGGAGTTTAGAATACTTAAAATTGGTTAAGAAAATCACGATCTTTGGAAACTTTTAAAAGTGAAAAAAATACAACACATGTTTTCAGATCAAGTTTGGTATCAGAGTCAGTTAGATTGCCGGATTAGCTTCTAATTGTGTTTGGAAATTTGGCTTCAGTTTCAATATTGATTTCACTTTCTTGATTGTGTGACATTTTGGGACTTGTTAATCTTTTTTTGCGGTGTGCAGTTTTGGAAGTAGAGGTTGTGTTTGCAGGAACCGGGAATCATGGGCAAGTCATCCAAAAAGGAGCAACCTGGATGAGCTTGAAGCCATAAACCGCCAACCCAAGAAGAAAACTTTTTCTTAAGAGATAATTTTTATTCCTTGGAAGAGGAAATAGTGCGGTTAAAATCTGAGCCACAATCCTCTATAACCAAGAAAGAGTAGTATGTCAACAAGATGCTTGAAGAGAGCAAGAAGTTGATGGGATTTCTTAAAGAGTTGCAGGAAGAAATACATACCAAGGATGCCATCTTGGAAAAGCTGCAACAAGGTGAACATAAGAAGGAAATGCCTTCCAAAGTAGATGCAAAGTACTATAACAAAAGAATGCATTATAAGTTGTTCACATTTTAATTCTTCCTCTCATTCGGTTTGAGATATTCCTTTGGGGTCAGTTTGAAAAACACACTAAGGGAATTGGGTCTAAGCTAATGGTTAAGATGGGATTTAATGAGAATGGGCCTTGGTAAAAATGGACAAGGTGATGCTAACCAAAGACTGAGGTAGAGGATCAGCCTCGGTTTTAGGTTTGGGTTATTGTAGTGGGAAAATGGAAATTGGAGAAAGTTCCAAAAAGCGGTGAAGGAAGACAAGCTTCCAACAACCAAGGATCTATGCCCCTAGAATTGCAAGATTCCGCCATCGGGAGGAACAATGAAAGGTGTAAGAAAATAGGTAAAAGAGGTAATCGTGTTCCACCTCCTTCCACTTACACTAAAAAAATAGCACTAAGGGAAAATCAAATCCTAAAACTTCTAATACACTCTTTCAATTGGAACAATATAGCTTTGGTAGGCAAAAATATGTTTTCCTTGCACATTTTGTGAAGGTACTAATCATTCTCGTTGCATATTGTTGGAAGAGGAAAAATTGATTAAGAAGTTAATGCCTTTTGTGAATGATAAGGCAAGTGCTTTAAAGACCAATCTCACTAAGGAAAGGTGAGAAATGGCAAGAATGCTACCTCTCCTAAACAGGGAATCATTCTCGTAGATAGAGTTTTGAGAATGGTAAAATGGGTAAGAATCCTAAAAAAACAGGATGTTAAATTTTGTTCCCATTGTAATAGGAATGGTCATGATATTAAGGTTTGTTGGTTTGTTCCTAAACAAAAAATTGGAAAGTTGTTAAAAGAACAATATTGTAAAACCAATAGTGCTAAACCTAACTAAAACTCATTTTGTACCGAGAAGGTAAAACAACCAAAACGAGAAAAACCCAAGTGATTGGTTTGGAAAAACACTCCTCAACTTTATATTTGCACTATAGTAAGTTGTTGATAGTAAATGACAAAATTTTCAAAGCTATATTTTAGGGATTCCTATTGATAATGATTTGTTCCTAAGTTGATATTTAAGCTTTGAAAATGAATGGAAACACTGAAGAGAAGATTTGAGTGATAGGTTCATCATACTCATGTTTTGTTTTCTCATATTGGTTGGTAGTTCCATTGTTGAAAACACTATGTAGGGATAGGCATCAGTAGCATGTCTAAATTTGAAACTTGCGATTTTAATCGGCATAATCACAAAGTGTCGGTTGAACACTAGCTTCATGTATAGATGGGTGTTATTATCTGAGTTATTATTTGTGATGGCGATACAGTGTTTTGGCATATTCATGTTGATTTAGTTGTTGACTATAGCTATTTTTGGGTGTTGATAGTCTATTATATTCTGATAGTGAATACTTACAATTCTGATTTCGAGATAGCATAGGTGGGCCTGCTTTGATTGTGGGCGATTTAGATGTCTTGTATAAATTTGATCTATGTTATGGAATTGTAATTTTTGGTAATCGGCCGTATCACAAAGCAATTAGTTGAACACTAGCTTTTCGTAATAGAATGGGTGTTATTATTTGGTCGATTAATTGTGATGGCATTACAGTTGTGGGGTATGACAGATCACGATGTGTGTAGAGTTGACATGGTGGTTACAACATTTCAAATTGAACACTAGCTTAATTGGGTGTTATTATCTGATCGGTTATGTAATTAGCTAATCAAATATTTGCATTTTTATCAACCTATAATGTTATTTCAAGTTCTTTGTATGTGTTTGTGCAATGCAGGAAGAGATAGCATTATTTTTGGGTTGATAAACAACTTTGGGACAAAAAGCCCTTCTTAGTGGGAGGTGTGATGAGGATCATTTTTGAAAGTTCACTAAAAATCCCTAAATGGTGTCGGTCTGCGAGAAGATCATCTCGAGAGCTTTCCAACGACTGTGAGAACGTGGCAAATGGACATCAGGAGCTCTAGTTATGTCCAGTCAAAGTTCGGTCAATGGAAAGTCAACTCTGGTCAACATGTCAATAATGGACCAATAGAATGCGACACGTGGCAAAAGGAGAAAAGGGAAAATGAAGGTTGTTCAAGTTGTTTGCAACCTCCAGTCTTCGACACATGTAAAAGCGGGCCAGAACAAGAGGCTCAACTTTTGTTATGGAGGGGAGCCCGGCCGCCGTGAGGACGATAATATTATCACCGACGTGGTGGGTCCTCAAACCACCACGTGGCTTGCCACCACAAGTTCGATTTGCCTATCGAGGGTCGACAAGTGGTATTTATTGCCATATTTCATTTGGAATGTCATTATATTACTTGGGTCGAATATCATATATTACCTTTGTAATTATTTGGCATTTTAACGTCCATGTCATTTTTATGTGTTTGGGATTTTGGGTTAATTGCCACATTATCTCCCAACATATCCGCGGTAAATGTGGGATCTTTTACCCACTTTAGAACAAAACCGTGGCAAAACATAGTAGGAGGCGGGATTAGAACCCCGACCTCATAACACTAAAACACATCCACCAACCAACTCGCCTAGAGGCTTGGGCGGATTATAAAATGGGTCGCTTCAACTTATACAAGGGGAGATAGGTGCAAAGGAGGATAAGGACTATATCTCGAAAACGCCATTTTGAGGGCTTTGCACTTTGAATGGGAACTCGAGTAAAAAGGTGAAATGTAGGGAATTCTGAGATGATTCCAACAATATAATATTTTGATGTTTTTTGTTGAGTTTTAACCTGTTTTTGGAAGCTTTGAATGTAGTTTTTAACATGGATCTACAAGACAGCTAGTTGGAAAACATGAATTTCAATGCACTTTTGGTCCGAATTGTGACTTGGTGTAAACATGAAAAGTGTTTAGAATTCAGAGATGATCTCAGATATATGATTTGTTTACATAGAATGTTTTTAAATATCCACTTGTAGGTGTTTTTCTAACACGGTTAGGGAGATCATATTGTGAAAACACCTGTAGGAGCCACAGAGATCGTTCTTGGGACAGCTTCTACTATTTTTTGAGTTCTTGGGACATTGATTAGCTCATTTGCAAGTTGTGATTCATTATTGATTGTTTGTAAGAGTTATTGTACTTACATTTCAATATTATTAATGGATCGGTTCAATCGAACCTTGGGGATGTAGGAATTTGAACCCAGTAAACAATCTTGTTTGTTATCTGAATGTTTTTCAGTTTTCTGATTATTTATTTGCTACACAAGTTTTCCGCACTTCTATGGATGCATAATAATCAGAATTTAATCAATGTGTGGAGTTTAGTATACTTAAAATTGGTTAAGAAAATCACGATCTTTGGAAACTTTTAAAAGTGAAAAAAATACAACACATTTTTTCGTATCACACCACTAATTGTGGTCCTTTGTATATGAAAACGATGGTATATTGTTTATATTTCTTCCTAATGCACAACTATTTTTATCGAGGTAACACCAATTTCTATTTATATGTGTCTCGAATGGTTTGTAAAGTAGAATCTATTAGGCTGGGAGTGAATCATTCCTTCAAAAAACTTAACCAATTTCAAATTAACTTTTATACACCATTAACATTCAACCATGCATTAATGAGATCTCAACAATAAGCAACAACCATCCACAAGAACATAAACATGAAGGAGTACACAAGAACACAATATGTAAGTGGGAAACCCTCAAAGGGAAGAAAACCCATAGAAAACTTTTTTGATATTACATTACACACAAAAAGACTCAAGTGAATATTACACATCACAAGAGATTTCTTTAGTGAGGCACCAACCCCACAAGGAACACCAACCCCTAAACCCTTGTTGATATTACTCACAACAAGAGAATTGCATGAATATGACTCATCACACAAGATTTTGAAGAGAATATCACTAAAGATATATGCTGCAATAACTCGATGATGGTGATCACAAGATTCAGCTCCAAACTCCTTCAAACCCTACTTCAAACACACCTCCTTCTAGCTCACTCAAACTTGGACAAACATGACTTGTTTTGATCTCAAACCCTTGAACACATGCTCTCTAACATTCCTCAACTTGTTGATTGAGTGAAATGTGTATAACATGCCTATATGATTGCTATTATATCCGTTAATAAATGGAACAATTAAGTACATAAATTAACCAGAGAAAACTATGTAATAAAATGTGAAACCCTAGTTGTAAAGAGGGTAAGAAGAGCCTTAGTTGATTCACAGAGAAATATGGACTATGCCAAAGTGTTGACCCGATGAATAGAGAGGTAGAAGCATCACACAAAGACCCTGGAAAATGTAGATCTGGAGGAGATGGCTAGATAGGGGTGCCACAAGCATTAAAAACTAGAAATAGGAATTTGTGACTATGAAATGCTCAAAAACTCATCTTTTCCAGTTAAAATTTGTTCATTGTCCTTCACTTTTGGTCATTATGAGGTCGCACAATGATCGCCGAGGTTGTTGGAAACTGAATGAAGTATTGACCTGCAAAAACCTCAAATAGACATCAAATCCTAAAAAAGAAATATGCAAAATGAGGGGTTAGAATGTCCTCTCACTGTCATAATGGTGATCTTATGACTAAGCGTTGCACTACATCTCAGACCCAATGTAATTCTATGTGTGTGTGCAGAATCGTGCCCTAGGTGACTCTTGTGCGTGTCGCACTTGATAGTGAGCAAGTAACTAGATGTAAAAGATGTAAATAGATGTGTGCATGGAATAGAATAGACTCCCCTCCTATGAAGTTTATGCGAATAATGCATTCCCTTTCCCTTGAATGGATGCTATAATGGATGCTTGAATGCTCTTGAATAGCCTTTGGATGCAACCTTAGGTGGAGATAGCTAATGATTAGTGCTTGGTCCTTTATTATGATCACATAACTTTATATTTATATGATTCCCTTGCTTGAATTTCATAATTAAAACCCAAAAAGGACCACTAAAAATATAAGATGCTTAAATGGCTAGAAATGACCCAAAATATGAGAACAAAGTACAAAGAGGTTAGGGGTACTCAGAGGGGACGAGGCGCTGACGCGGCATCCTAGCCAAGCATTGGTGTCCAGGATGAGAAATGCCGAGGTATGAAAATACAGACTGAGCTAGAAATGGTGTAAGACCAAAAGTGGAAACAAAATGAAAGCAAAGATGGCCAAAGACATGTGTTAGAACTTAGTACGTTTTTACTTAGGAATCATATGAATAGTAGTATACAATCAATACTAGATAATTACCCAAAGTGTGTGATTTTGTGTCTACATTTTCCCCCACTTTATGTTGTTGAGTGAAGCTCGATAACATAAAGTAGATAGATATGCATACCTGATAACCATGTAGATCGATGTGCAAGAACCAAGAGACAAAGAAAAGTGTGGAGTGATAAAAAGGTGGAGCGTGGAGACTAAAGATGAGAAAGTGCAAAAAGTGATGAGATAATGACCCTAGGTAAAAAAACGCATGTCAGTATAGATGTCACCGTTGTTGATGTGATGTTGATGTTTATGTTATTGATGTTGTTGATGTAGGATGATGTTGATATGTGATGATGTAGTATGATATTGACTACCTCTTCCCATAAGGATGGACCTATAAAAGAGAAGAATGGTCAAGTAGTCAAATACGCATATATATCAAAATGTGTAAAAAGTATGTAAAAGCATGTAAAATGTGAAAAATGGAATGTGCACTGATTTGTGATGAGGAAAGAGTGTAGAAAGGATCATGTAGATGTTCTAGAAGACCAAGTTTTTAGGTGATCTCACACCATTGTGTTAGTGTAAGTTTTGGGTGCAATCTCACACCAATGATCGGAAGAAATGTAGGGAGGAAAGTCTAGTTTCATCCTCCATCCTTTGATTTCTTTCCACAATTTTGACCACCACTACAGATGATGTGTAAAAATTTGATCCACTTTGACCAATTTTGATCCATTTAAATGTTCTTTGTATGGTGGATTTTAAGGTATGTTTAAGAGATAAAGGACTATCTATCATGTCAAAATATGTTGTGTGGAGTGTTGTAGACTATGCTACATGATGAATTTTTTGTAACTACTCCATGATCACAACATCTAGGAAGGGTTAGGGCACCTAGGCATTACTTTCTAGGTTTGGGAATTGGTGTTTGTGTTGTGTAAAGGACCCAAGTTAGGATCTAAGCCCTATCGATCCAAATGTTGTGACTATGATGTATACCGATATTGTGTTGTGTTGAAATGTGACTATGAACTATTGTGGGGTGATTGATTCACCCAAATGATTCCCCTCTCATTTGGGTGCATGTAACGTTGTTGAGGAGAATGAAGCCAAAAAGAGGACCAACCGCTATGCTAAAATTGTGCCCTATAGGGGGAGGGATTGTTCTTGGTAGAAACCAAGGCACACATGAAAACAAGTGGCTAGAGACAAGTGTTAGTACAAGAAAACATGCATGTAAAATGTAAGCTAGTAAACAAGCATAAAATGTAATCTAAGATGCCAAAAGACAAACACAAGAAGAAATGTAGATATGAAAATGGGTTTCAAACATGGTACATCACTCATGATGTTGCAAGAAAATCAAGGTATGAGTAGGCCCAAAAGTCAAACAAGTGTACACAAGACTAAGGACAAAGCCAAAAAATCCCACAAAAATGAAAACAATGAAAAACAAGCAAAGTAACAGATAACCATGGTGGCAAATAGCTCAAAACAAATGTTGCACATAAAGCAATGTTAACATGTTAGAAAGATAAAAAGTATGTAAAGTCATGTATAATCTGATAAAGTAATGCTATGAAACAAAATGAAACAATAAACACCTATAATGTATGAAAGTGGATGCCCCAAGACCCTCCTGTGGGACTGGTAGTAATAGGTACTATGCCAAGCATCCATGTTGCGTGTATATAGATCTGTAGAATCTTTAACATAACTAGAATTAAGTGAACATGCATGTGTGTATGAAATAAACATAATGAAATACAATATATCTATCTAGCATGTGTAATAAAGTGTATATGTAACAAGTATATGTAAGCAATACTAAATGTGACCAAGATATGTAAGTATGTTGTGGATGAGATGGAATGGAATGAAAAGTGAATGATAGGAGTAGGTGCCCCCGAGTGGATGTGTATATATGAGATGAGGTTCATTTATATATTCCCCTCGTAAGTCAAGAATGAACCGTAAATGAGAGTGCTTCATTGGGAAATGGTTTGAAATTGTGTTTACTATAAATATGTGACGTTAAAAGTGTAAAAAGCAGTGTGTAGAGTGAATGAATGCATGAGTGTGGTGAGGTCCATTTGAGATGTAGACCCTCAATAGTCAATTATGGACCATGGAACTAGAGCGTGTAAAGGGTAGGGTAGTGTGTCACATTAGTTGTGTGAGAGATATGTGTGATGTGTGTTGTGAGAGATGAGAGATTGTTTTGATGAATATTTTCTTGTGTAGGAGATGTCATATTGTAGTTTTTTATTTGTTATATAAAAGATGTGATGTGTAGACACGTTGTGATGATTGCAAACATGATGTATATAATGTGTTATGTTGAAGGAGATGTATATGGAGAAATTGAGAGGTTTTGTGTAAGTGAAATTATGTAATGTGTTGTGTTGATATGTAGATCAAGAGAAAATGTGTATGTTGATTATATGCAAGAGAGATGTGTCATATGATGTAATGTATATGATGTTATGTAATTTAGGAGATATATGTTTTCAAAGCACTAAGCATGATAGCATGATGTAAATTTTTCAAGTGTGTTATATGTTTTGTTAAAGAGTGGAGAGTATGTGTTGTTTGTTATTGTGTTGATTTTGTGTTGAATGGGTAATAGTGAAGAATATGTATTAAATGTGTTGATCATATAGTGATAGTATGTGTGAATATAATATGATAGTGTGTAGTGTGTGAGGTTCATGTGTATAGGATGCCCTCAACAGTCAAGTGTGAACCAAGCACGAGAGTGCATCATCGGGTAATGATGATACTAGAGTGTATCAAGATGTATATGGTGTATGAAAGTATAGATGTGAAATGATGTGAATATAAGACATGTGTTGATGTTAGGGGAAGAAATAGGTGTGATGCCTCCAAATGTGAGATAATTAATGTATTATCTGATAAAAGTGAAAGAGGAGGGTCCTCTACCCAATGCTTATGGAGATAAAAGTGTGTGATCATGCTCTAAGAGTGATGGTATTGAGATAGAAATTAGAGGTGAATGAAGCCTATATGGTGCAATCAATGAGTATATTGGGATTACTTTGTGTAAAAAAATGTGGAGGTGATGGCTTTTCCCTATGTGAAGTGTGAACATGGAGGTGATTGGCCTATGATTAAAGTAGAGCACGCAAGTGATGTCCCAACTATGTGAAAGAGCATGAAGATGATGGACATCTTCTGGAGTGAAACTTCTTGTGGTTAATTGCACATTATCTAGATGAAGGAGTTGTCCTAGTGATGGATCTAGATTGATGTGATGGATTAGAAGATTGATGAGACCACATAGGCCATGTGTGAATAGGAGAGCTAGGAGCAGTTTTTGCTTTAGTTTTGAGAGGACATAGAGGCCTAGATGCTTTGAGATGATGCAACAGCATGCACCCCAAAAGGAGGGGTGTCATCATGAAGTGAATGGTAGTCACACCATGATAGATATGACTTGGTTATTGTGAATGAATTTTAGACATAAGTGATTCATGGATATGATGGACTAGGACACAATCAATTTATACATAAGAGTATGATCACACCCTTTAATTTCCTTATGCACACAAGAAAAGGTACAAGCATGGTGAGATGACTAAAAGGAGTCAAGCTTGATGAAACCCCCATATGACCCTTCCTGGGATGCCTACGTGAATTTGTGAGATTTGCATAGCCAAAGCAACAAGAAGGGAAATAGAACACACGTTGATGTGTCATGATGGATCAAATTTAGTTTTATTGATAGAAATGAATCCATAGAAGTGATAATGGAAATGATCAAAAGAGAATGTCATATTTGATAATCATCTTCGAAGAAAGAAATCCAATTGGTGGAGAAATGTTAGATGATGACAACTAGGAAATCAAGAGCCCCCCTAGAGGAGGAGGAGGCCGCGATATGCGTGATTAGCCAAGGAATCAGCCACTTGTGATTTTCATTGATTAAGCTAAATATGAAATAAATGCCTAATCTACATGATCCTTTTACACTCTTTCCTCATCGTAGATAAATGCACAATTGTACATAAATTAACTCAAGAAAACACAATAAAATTTAAAACCCTAGTTTTACACATATATACATAAAGGGACTTAGTTGATTCATAGTGGAAATTCTCTATGCAGAGTACTCCGATGGGAACGGTAGAGGTAGATTCACACACAAAGACCTGAAAATGCATATCAGAAGAGTATCTTGGATCGGGGTTCCTAGAAAGGGGCACATGCATTTTAGGCACCACATACTACTAGTGGGCTCATGTATCTCATGAAAATTCTTAGAAGATCATTATTTCAAGTTATTCCCCAGTTATTCTTTTTATCCTTCATTTTTCTCTATGAGGTGCTTCACAATGATTAATATAGCTTGATGGAAATCTCTATGAAGTATTGATGTTAAAAGCCCTCAAACAGACATCAAAGTGGGGAAAATGAAAGACACAAAATGAGGGGTTAGAATTATCTAGTCATGATTACATAATACTATATGATTCCCAAAATGGTGATCTTATCCTTGTCTTTGATTTCTTTCTTTCTATTGTTACATTTTGGACTCAAATGTATTTCTATATGTATGTGTAGAATCATACCTCGAGGTGGCTCACCACTGGACATCATGTCACAAACTAGGATGTACAAGTAAAGTAGGTAGATGTAACTAATATCTAGGGTATTAATGTTAATCTAGTTAGGAGGACTAAAATGCTGTAAATGAACTAAAGCAATATGAAATAAATGTAAATAAACTATTCTAAGTGAAATAAAACCCTAATGTGCAAGAGAAGAGTAAAGAGAAGACTTAGCTTGATAACAAGAGACTGTTGCACAATGTCATAGATCTAGGAAATAGAAATATGGAAGTGTAGACAAACACTCATAGAACCTTGCAAAGGAAGATCTGGACTATTCCGAGATGACATGAGGCACGGGGGGTCTGTGGGTGCCCCTGGTGCCTTGGTATGTATCAATCAGGTGCTCAAAACACTATAAATCCTAAATCTAAATTTGCTATGGTCGTTAAATGTCTTGAGTACTTCCCATCTGTCATGTTGGATTCTTCAGATGAACTGGAGAATGACCCATAATGCAAGGAGAAGTATCAAACCCTAGAAAAATGAAATATGCATATGAATGGGTCGATTGACCTCATCCACCAAGCTAGTGGACTTATAACTGAGTGTTACACTACATTATGGACCCTGATGTAGTGTGTTTGTGTGTGTGTGTGTGTGTGTGTGTGTGTGCATGTTGTGCCCTAGGTGCTCTCATGTCAGTCGCACTTTGTGAAGTAGTGAGAAATAGTAGCTATAGAAATGTAAGTAGCATGTGTGCATGGAATAGAATGGAATCCCTCCCCCTATGAAGTGTGTGTGATGTAGATATCCTATCTTGAATGCATGGCACTATGTGGATGTAAGTGATGTAATGGATGCAACCCTAGATGGAGTGATAGTAGTGATAAGATGCAATGACCTAGGACCCTTATTATGGTCTTATAACTTTATATTTATAGGGCTCTCAAGCTTAATTTCATAATTAATCCCAACAAGGTCGATTGAGAAGAAGATAAGGATGACCAACAACTAGAAGTGACCCAAAAAAAGAAGGAAAGAGGTTTGCATAGGCATAGACCGGGGCCCAGGAATGGGACCCAGGCACCTCTCGGGGCCCCCAATATAACCTGGGTGCCCTGATTTTAGGCTAGAATGTCAGAAAGGTCATGAAATGGGCTGATAGGTATTAGGAAATATGGGAAAGATGAAATAAAAGATAAGAAAAAGGTGGCCAAAAGGTGGGATTAATTAGTACTTTGTACACTTGAGAACCTTCTAAATAGTAGTATAAGACTAGGCTAAATATTTGTCTAATGTGTAATATTTGTGTCTACATTTTCCCCCACTTTATGTTGGTGAGTGGAAATCTTGGTAACATAAAGTAGATAGAGATGTGTACTGATAACCATGTAGAGTGTAGAAGAAGACGTGTCGATGGACTAGACTCAAGCGTGGAATGAAAAAAAAAAATGTGGAGGAGCGTGGATTCTAAAGATGAAAAATGTGTATAAAAAGTGATGAGAGTGAACCTAGGGTGGAACACATGTGTAGTTGTTGTTGTGTGTAGTGTACCTACATGGTTAGTATGACAAGTACATGTCATGGTGTGTTTTCATTTTGTCATTGTTGTTGTTGTTGCCCCAATTTGATTGCTTGTTTCTCATATGATGGACTGCAAGGAGAAAATGATCAAGTAGTCAAATATGTATGTATGTAAAAATGTTGTGTAAAATATAAATGTAAAATATGCTAGAATAGAAAGTGTAAATGGAAAAATGGAACATGTGCACCTGATCCATGTCGAGAAAAAGGGTGTAGAAGGATATCCTGTAGTGTCGCAAGTTTTTGGGTGATCTCACGCCACCCTGGCTGAAGAAGTGTAGGGAGGAAATGTTGTGTCCTCCAACCTTTAACCACTTTTGCTGAAATTTTTGAAGAGATCTTGTATTTCCATGGTTTTTGGGTGATCCGACGCCACTAGATGGAGAAGTGTAGAGAGGCCACCCACTGTAACCCCGAGCCTATAACCACTCCATAGAATTTCGAAGGACACCATGTCTTATTAAGGCCATTGTGTATGGAGTTTGTAGACTGGTCTAAACTCACTCATTGTGTGTGAACCGGTGTAGATACGATGTGTTAGTAGAAACCCTCAATGATGCCCCCCCTCTTTGGGGGTGCATGCGATGACCCTGGAAGGAGAATGTGGCCCCAAAAGAGGACCAACCGCACTTGACCTATAGAACTCTTCCCTATAGGGGAAAGGGAAACACTTGGTAGATACCAAGGTGCACACAAAGGGGATGGATAGCTAATACAAGTGTTAGTCCAAACACATGCATGTAAATAAGACAAGTGTAAAATATGTAAACAATGTAAAAACTAAACAAAGTAGTGTAAACATGCAAGAAAACAAGAAGACCACACAAAGTGGGTTTCAAACATGGGACATCACTCATGATGTCACAAGACACACAAGGCCATCATGGCCACAAACAAATAGTCAAGTGTGCACACAAGCAAAGGGAAAATCCCGCAAACAATGGAAAACAATGCAAGACAAGTAGAAACAAAGAAGTAGTCATGGAAACATGTAGTCTGCAAAACAAGTGTTGCACATGGAACACCCATTAGCATGTTAGAGTGATAACCAATATGTCAAAGTGTGTAGAAGAAAGTAGTAAAAGATGCTAAGTACAAAATGAAACAATAACACTGGATGAGATGAATGTGGATGCCCCCCAATGACCGGTATAGGAAGGGTAGAAGGTGAGCATCCATGTCGCGTGTGTAAGTGTCATGTATCTATGATCACACTAAACAAAGGTGTGAACACACATGTGTGTATGATAATGACATATAAGAAATAAATCTAACATGTGTAGTAGAATGAGCATGCAAAACACTAGTAAGAAAGAGTAAATGCTACCAAGACAATGTAATATGTTGTGGATGGATGGAATGGAATGCAATATGGAATGATAGGAGCAAAATGTGCCCCTAAGTGTATGGAAGTGTATGCAATGAGGTTCATTTTTTTTCCCCCTCAATAGTCAAGAATGAACCATAAATGAGAGTGCATCATCAAGGAAATGGTCGAGTAGTGTTGGTTGTATCTAATGCGTTATGATGAGTGTGTATGTGATGGTGATGAAATGCGACATGGGAGAAGATGTGTGTGAACCCTATAGCTAAAGTGTATATCACCAAAATTTTTTGATCGAAGGAGTGATGATTTATCCCTAAGCATATATCACTATATAAAGGAGTGTATGGAATGAGATATATGGAAAGATGCATGTGGACCCTATAGCCTAAGTGTATACCATGACTTGTTGAATGGATGAGTGATGATTTATCCCTAAGCATATATCACTAGAATGATGGATGGTGAAGAGGTGATGATATGGAAATATGTGTGTGGACCCTATAGCCTAAGTGTACCATGACTTGTTGAATGAATGAAGAAGGTGATGATTTAGCCCTAAGCTATATATAGACTATAAGATGATGAATAAGGAAAGGGTGGTGATTTAGCACTAAGTGTATACCACTACGTGATGAATAAGGTGAGGGTGGTGATTTAGCCTAAAGCATATACCACTAAGTGATGATGAGTAGGATGTGAGGATCCTAAAGTGTATACCACTAATGATAATAGAATAGGTGATGATGATAGAGGATGTGTCAAAGAGGATAATAGAATAGGTGATGATAGGATGTTGATGAAGGGAGTGGTGATTTAACCTAAGGTGTATACCACTACGTGATGATGGAAGGTGTGATAATGTAATGGAATAATTTGGAATTGAGAAAATGTAAGAGGAGAAGAGAATAATAGATGATAGGACATAATAGGATGATGTAGAAGTGATGAAAAAGAGTGGTGATTTAACCTAAGGTGTATACCACTATAGTATGTGATGATGATGGGTGTGGGTGATGATATAGCCTAGAGCATTGGTCACTAGTCCAATGAATGTGGTATGATGACATGTCACATGTAGGTAAGGTCCATTTGATTGGTAAACCCTCGGCAGTCGAGTATGGACCGAGGAACTAGAGTGCGTCATAGGGTGGTGAGTGCAAGTGCATGTAGAAAAAAAAAGAGTGTAAATGACCAAGGTATGTGAATGTGTAGTGTAGGCAACATAATGTAGAGTGTGTAATGGGTATGGAATGTAATGTAATAAATGTGTAGGTAGAAGGAGAATGTGTAATGATGATAGATAAAACTAGACCCAAGTATAAGGAAATCTAGTGTAGCATGTAGAATAGGTAAGATGTATGAATGCAATGTGGGTGTGTAGGATGTATATGTAGTGTGGGAGATACGATGATAGGTGTAGGTATAATATGTGATGGTAAAAGATAAATCTAGACTCATATACAACATGACCTAGCGTAAATGTAGAATGAGAGGATGGAATGCAAAACTAGGCTCATATACAATGATGACTAGTGTAGTGTATGCTATGGAGATATAATGTAGGATGATGGAATGTAAATGTATAGGTCCTGTAGTGTAGTGTGTGGGTTTAGTGTAATGGTAATCCCTCAACAGTCCAGTGTGAACCGAAGCACTAGGGTGCATCATCGGGTAGCGAGGGTGTGATAATACATGAAGGGATATGTGGATATGCGATGATGATAAGTGATAGAGATGAAGTGTAGGATGTAAAAGGGTACAAGTATGTGAAGTGAGGGGGGAGTAGTATGTCATGTGATATGCCCCCAACAGTAGTGTGAGAAGAGGCTATGTTAACTCATCAAGGATATCATCGTCCTTTGGGTCAAAGTCAAATGGATCGGGAAGAATCTCCTAATGTGAGTGGAAAGGAACAAGGTGTACATGGTAAGTAGATGAGGTTGTTGTTATTGACATTGATGTGCAAAAGATTCATATATGGCTTTAGAGTTAGTCGGTGAGACACTAGGAGCTTCGGAAATCCCGATGATATGGATGGATGTATATGGTGAGTTTATACATGTGGATAGATTCTGTTTTGTGAGTCTATGATGATGTAGATATTTGTTTTTCACATGGATTCCTATGATCATGGTTGAGATGTGTATGAACATGGTTTATATGCCTTGAGCATGAGTAGGGGATGTTTGTATTTCCTCTTATTACTATGTTACTCATTGATAGATATGTTATCTACGGATGGTTGTCTTGGACATGCTAGTTGTTTATGCAGGGTTGGATTTGCAGAATGCAGTATTTGGATTCTTTGAGTTGTGCAGGTGTTGTGGAGTAATTAACCATGGGTTGCATGTAGAACGCATTTGGGATGTCTTTTCCAGGATCTTGTTTTGCTTACGCATATTCCAGTTTTGACTTGTCTTTAGTCAGTTGCATTGGTGGTTGCATGGAGACATGGATAGATGGTTGGAGAACATGGTTGGTGGCTATGGTTGCGATAGAAGCTTAGTATTTCAGTTTGAGTGGGAGATCTTGTAGGTGTGTTAGTCATGATGGCTTGATTGCATGAGAGGCTTGGTGTTATGATTCAGTGGGAGCTTGATGTATTGATAGCTCGGGTATCACGGATCAAGTAGTAACTTTGTGCAGGTATATGGTAAGTCATGGTTTGTTATCTTCTTGGTTTTTAGAAGATGGTTTAATCTTCCTGATTACTTGAGAGAATTGTTGAAGGAAAGAATAGTTGGTCTTCATGGTATGTAGAGGACGGTGATGTACAAGTACATGTACAAAGGTTCAACAATTTATCTCCAAGTGGGAGATTGTTGGGTTGTGGAGCTAGATTGCTTCACAATGAGCATGCATTACAAGTGGTTGGTTTACACAATAAAGCGTTAGTTGATTAACCACCATCGATCAGTAGATTAATTGACATTAGTCAACGAATTACTTGCCATCGCTCAAGTATATTAACCACCATCGGTTTCTTGTGCGTGGAAGTTTATATTTAACTCATGGGAATTAGATCTAAATTTAGTTATAAAGTGAATCTAAAGGTTGTAAATGCATAACTAAGTTGACCTAAAGATGGGAATCCTAAGCTCATCACTAGTTAGTAACATATTACTCTTCTTACTGCTCATATAATATCTTGGCCAAATCTCTGCTACTCGTATTGTTGACATTCTTCCCAGGATTATTCGATTTGAGAAAACTAGTTTTGTTAAGGGAAGATATATTCTTGACAATCTTATTGTTGTTTAGGAAGGTATGGAGTGGGCTACAAATTCCTTGCAGACAGGTCATTTTTCTCAAAATTAATTTTTAGAAAACATATGATTGGATTGAATGGCCCTTTATCCTTGCTATGTTGAAAGCCTTGGGGTTCAAACCTTTTTTTTCAATGTTGTTAAAACCTTATTTCTTGAAGCCTCTTCTTGCCTCACTATCAACGACCACGAATCAAAATCTATCGGCTTATTCAGATCTATTAAGAAAGGGTGTCCTCTTGCGGTTGATGGTCTTGTATATCTTATTGCGAGAATGAGCGAGAGAGGGAACACATTCGGGAAATTTTCTCCTTGATCATGCTTCTCAGCTTATCAATGGGCATTTCACTAACAAATCTTTCTTTACCTTAGCTGAAAATGAGAAAAACATTAAAGAAGGATTTTTGTGCTTAGACATATTTTGTAAAGATTTTGGTTCCAGTGTCTAATTTTCCAAATATAGTGGCTTTAGGCAGAGTTTCGGCCTATGCCCGATTGGTTGAGCAACTTATATTTGGAAATGGATTAATCATGGGGAAATATTCAAATTCCTAGGTATCCCCTTTGCCTTTAATAGCGATTTTACCATTCTATGGCAATTTTTCATTAATCATGTGGAGTAAAAAGTTCAACATTAGATCTCTAAGTTGCTCTCTTAGAATGGTAAATTCCAAGTTTCTATCAAAATTTTGGCTACCACCAAAGTGCATTATGAAGCTTTTTGGTGTCCTTCTTGGGATTCTTTTGGCAAGATGGCCAAGATTTTGTGGGATTACCTTTGTTCTAATCATCAACAAGGTGGCTTCCATCAGGTGGCTTGGGATGTATGTATCCTCCCATGTGACCAAGGTGGTATGTGAGTCATTGATGTATATAGTACGAGCATTGATTTTTGTTAAATGGGTTATTAGATGTATAAATGGTAATCAAAATTAGAATTTGTTTTTGTGACATTGCATTTCTTCAGGCTCCCATTATAGTAATTTTTTTTGAAAAAATATTGGGTTACATACCTTGATCATCACCAAAGTGCCAGTCAAAATCACAGTACCTATTAGTAAAAAATTACAAAACCCTCTGATTTTTCATATTTGTGTACATGATCTATCAGTGTAATATGATAACATTAGACCATCTCTCAAGTTGTGGGAATTTCATACTTGAGATGGATCTCTAGAGAAGGTTGGTTCCTTTAGCTAATCCTAGCACTAAACTACTCCTAATGCAAGAAAAAAACCTATCTAATCCTATCATATCATTTCCGAGGGACCGGGGGAGAAGGAGAAAGGGTGAAAGAGAGAAATCATATACTAAAAGAGGTGATATCACCAAGAGAAGGGGATTGGAATATCCTGCTTGAGGGAGAATGAAAGTGGAAAATGTAACAAGGAAGGCCAGACAATTGTGACACAAAACCAATCTCCATTCACCACCAAATATCCATTAAACACAACAACATTAACCTGCAAATGAAGGAAAACATGCACAAAATAGAACAAATAACAATAGAGAGGCAAGGAGATGCAAGAAAATAAATGCAAGGGTTGAGAGAACACCACAAACACAAATTTTATTGCTCCATGAAGTTGCACAGTCTATTACATTTGTAAAATAGAGGCACAATTACATTTGCAGAGTCCATGTGAAGGCTTGCTACTCAAAAAATTTGAGAAAACAAATTGGCAGAGTTTCCCCATGCCAGAATATCCCATCCTTCTCAAAAATGAGAAGTTTACAATATATAGAAGTGAATGAAAGAAGAGAGAAAGAGAGAATCCCAAAATTCTACTCCCACCCACCAAAAACATTCATTAAATGATTTGGAAAAGGCATGGGCACCTCACGAAAAATCCATTACCCAACGTCCTTGCTTACGAAAGAATAAATGGGTACCAGTACTTCATTAAGTTGGTTGTTAGGATGCCGGAAATGTACTTTTCAATGTTAGAGACGTTTTACTATTTTTATCCCACTTGAACTTATTAAAAATAAGAAATACCATTTCCATGGCATAGAGGATGTTGATACCTTTCCAACGATATAAATTTCATGAAAAATGGAGCAATGGGTCAAAAGTTATGGCCATTTTAAGTTCGCGCGAAAAAAATGCCATTTTCTCTTTGTTACGGCTTTCCCATTTTATGTGGCTTTACCAGTATTGTGTGGCTTTTCCAGTTTTGCATGGCTTTCCAGGTTTTATACAACTTTTATAGTTTTGTGTGGATTTCCTAGTTTTGTGCAACTTTTCCAGCTTTACTCGGCTTTTCCTCATTTTTACATTTTTCACCAAGTATGGATTTCTTTGAGCCGAAGAAAAGGAGATCAATGCCTTGAACCATTGCAAGTGCCCAAAACATGAGAAATACCTAAAAATGCATATTCTTCACCAAGATCTCATGAAATTGCCCAAGTCCAAATTTGAAGTTAGCCAATTTGTAAGGGGTGTAAAATTGGATAATAATACCTTTGTTATGAAGAGTATTTGGAGAAGCATTTAAATTTGTTAATTTATTTCTTCGCTAAATTGGTGATGGATTCCACCTTTGGGATATCATTCAATGATCATAACATATGGTGGTCTCCTATCTTTACCAGTGAAAATGTCCCCTTTGATAAAGTTCTAAGTTTCAAGGCGCTATGGATTTCTCACAAAGGTATCAATGCCATTTAAGATCTTGTCTCCCAAATATATTGGCTTCCTTGGTAAAAAATAAAACCAAAATTTAATTTGGTCAATTATGATCTTCCATCTATGCTCAAAATTTAGGAGTTGATACCTGATGTTATGCTACATAAGCTGGGTTTGTGACCTCCTTCTACTTGGTGGAGGGACCAGCGGTGGAATACTAATATTCCCTTTTTAAAATATAGTGTTGGTTTATTTATAATCTTTTATCTCCCATTTCTCCAGCCATCGAAAAGCTAAATTTGTGATGGGGCTTGAACTCTTCTGCTTCCACTTGGCTTCGAAGGCTCAACAAGGCCTGGAATCCCATTTTGAACCCAAGCTTAATTTCTTTCTTTGGTGTCTTGTTTATTAGGGTCTCCCACTGGGAGAGCGATTAAGTCATATTGGCTTCCCCAATCCTAAATGCCCTTGTTGTGGTTGGCTTTGAAACTTTTAAACATGTTTTTGGACTTGTTCGCGGGCCCAAACTACTAGGAAATGGATACACTCTCTCTTTATGCCTTTACATCCCAAATTATTTGATTGGAAATTTCCCTTTTTGGTGACTTTGCTAATATTCCTACTCGTATTGTCTACATATGGAATTTTTTCGAGATGTTATTCTCTTTCGATTATGGAAAGGTAGAAACATTTTTATTTTTCATCAAAGTGAGCTTACTTTGAATTAACAATCAATGACAAGGTGGCTATCATTTCCTCTGTGATTATGTAGATCTAGGCCTTGATATAGAAAATGGTGCTAGAATTAGATCACTTTCAACAACTTTTAGATCACTTTGGGAGCGCCCCTTGAACTATGAGTCAAGTTCTGGGGAGGATACTCATGCCCCTACACAGCCCTTGTGTTGCGCACGAATCCTCTCTCGTAGTTGATGTTCATCTCCTCCTTGGGGTCATCCTATTCCATCCACTTTTGGTGGGTGGAGTCCACCACCTCGGGTAAATGTTATTGCCGACTCCTCCAGTGAAACTCTCCTCCCATGGGAATCAATTTGGAAGGTTCTTCGCCGCCTAGTTGGGGTATTATGGTGCATCTAAATATTCAAATACTAGATCATGATGGATGGATTGTTGATCCTCCATTTGAAGAGCCGACACAGGGGGATGCATCCCTCCAAGGATGATCCTCCACCACCTCCCGATGTTGTCTTTGTGTTTAAGGTTATGACTCTTTTTCTTTGTTTTGTTTCAATTTCCTTAATGGCGTGTTTTTGTTGTGTTATTGGCATTTTGTTGTGTGGTTTGTGGTGTGAGTTTTATAGTCGCCCTTTAATCTAATGGCTTGCTTCAATGCAAGTTTTCCTATCATTTTTTTGTAGTTATTTTTTAATTTCTTGTTTTCATTTGAAAATCATTCTCTTCTCTATTTTCTCTTGCCTCTTGTGAAGCCCCTCATGGTTTTATGATTCATTTAAAAAAAAATTGTCTATAGACTAAAATACATATAAATTGTTATGGATATTATTGTAGATAGATGTCAAGTATTTTAAATCCGATTGTTTTTTTATATCAATGGTGTGCATTTTAAAAATCAAAACAAGGTGTTATTTTTTATTGAAAATCTCTCTATTAATAGAAAAGGTAAAGTACAATGCTAATCATGCAAAAATTAGGTGGTATGGAAACACATCCCATAATGCTATATCAAAATTAGCTTCAAGATATGACACGTGGATTAAGCCAAACTCTAGTCACAAAAATAACATATCAATAGATGTTGTTCAATAAAAAGGAGCAATAAATAAAGATCACTATAAAGAAATTATTCAATAGTTCTAAACGTGGTGGGCATAGAAGGAGGTGGTGGAGGGTTGTTTGGTTTACCGCCCCATAGAGGAACACCAAAAGGTGTCTAATTTAGGACACCTTCCCAACCATCTTGAGCCTCATCTTTGTTCTCTTACTTGGGGGAAATCTCCAAAGCAAGGCAAATAATTTTTCTAGAACAAATGACACCCCAAGTGTCACCACCGGAGCCTCCACCACCACCACCACCACCACCACCACCACCATTAGGGTAACATCCCATCCACTACCACTACCAACACCATGAGAATTATCACTAACTCTATGATTTATATTGATTGTTTATTATTAACATTTATAAACACAAATTTATTATATTACTTAATAAATTTGCTATTGTTGAGTAGAGTGTCAAACTTAGGTGACATAAATATATGGAAATCAATTTTTGACAACCTATAATATTCATCATATTCTTTCGTAAACAAAAATCTTATAGTAGTTATTTGCAACACATGTAGAAAATAAATATGGTCAAATATTTCATTTAATTCATAGACATTTAATATTAATATGGAACTAGTTAATTGTTATGGTGTTATGATATCAATATATTCAAGTATGTTTATTACTTATATGTATGAGATTAGTTGATTATTAATGTTTAAATGTATTTACAAGTATGTTTATTAATTATTGATATGGACTATGATATTGGTTTAATTATATTTTTATACTATAAAAATTGACACGATAAATAAAATATTTACACCAAGAGGCGTTCTACAATGGCGAGCAAGGTTGTAATGGAGTGCATCGTTCATTTGACCATCATGTGGCGGTTCATTCATAAATTTGACTTTTATTAGACTATCGTCAAATAATTTTGTTTCTCTTTTGTTGGAGAATTCAATAAAAAAATAGTAATTTATCTTGGCTATGTAATAATGTTTGGGTCTTTTTTTTGAATAGATATTTTTGAGACCAACACAATCATATAGCTAAATAGATATTTTTGAGACCGACACAATCACATAGCTAAATAGATATTTTTGAGACCGACACAATCACGTAGCTAAATGATTCTATTTGTAACAAATCAACGAAAAATTGATAAAAAATGTAATAAAGTTGTTGATTAAAGAGGTAATATACATTTATTATAATGTACTTATTATATTATATTTATTTTTAGTTGTTACTTTTTTGGTATACTTATACTACACTTACATAATTAGATACTTTGTCTCTCGACATATTTTAGATAAAGTTATAATATAGACAAAGTTGTTGGTATGCTATTAGCTTGTTTGTGTGTTTATGTTTTAACATGAAAAATAGAAGATTCCAAAATAATAGCTTAAAAAAATATTCTATTTCTTCTATACTATTGTACTTTAGTTAGTAAGACATAAAAATAGTAACATTTAGTTGGTTAAAAATGAATGTAATACACACGAATAAAAATAAAAAGGTTGATATGAAGTAGTTAATTATCTGTCAATTAGAGAGTGATGTGTGTACACGTTTAAAAATGCGACTTTTACTCGTTAAAATCTTATATGGTTCACCTGCTTCTCATTAATTTCGATAAGGAAGGAGTCCAGTTGGTTTAATAGTTTCTGATACGCCGGGTTCCTCGTTTGCTTTAATCGATCGAAGACATTCTTCACCCTATAAACCTGAGCAAATTTGTTGTTTTCATCGCTTATATTAACTTCGTAGTGTTTATCAGACATTTTTTGTTTCTTTTGAATATATTCTTTGAAGATAGAGATGAAGATAGCACATAATGAGTGGAATGGGACACGATTTTCAAGCGATGCATTAACGCCTGTTTTCGGAATTTAAAACTCCACTTCAAGATTAAGATCAGCTACCTAGGTATCGTTTTAAAAATCAGCAGCGAGGGTTTAATTTTCCTCCTTTTAGCCAATTTTTGTGAACCGTAAATATATCATTTTCATTTAGAGGTATTTGCATACAAATTCATTTTTCATTTAACCTTTAAACAGTGTGAGGCTTCAACAATTTTATGTCTACTTAAACAAGGGTTAAATACATATTTTTGGTCGCATTTACTATTAGCAAGACTTTAAATAATTCCATTGAGAAGCTCTCAATTGTTTCCTTCCCCACATAGGCTTATGGCACGTGGTACCTAAGTATTACGTGCGTTCACGGTCGGAGATAAAGTCAAAATTTTGAAAATCAATGCTAAAAATACGTGCAAGTGCGGTGGTAGGCACATAGATTTGTAGGCAGCAAGTTGTGGGTTCAATTTTGGACCACACCATCACGAACGTGCATGATGGTTAAGGTCTTCCCTTATGGCACAACAAAATGCTATCGGTTTGACAAAGGGCAAAGGCTTTTACGACTAGTGTTTGATGAGGTAACTTGATATAAATCGATTAATAAAAAAAAGATACAAAAAGTATGAAAAGTTATAATGCAATAGTAGTAGATAGGTATTTACGGTATGATATTTATATTCCAAAAATCACAAATCTAGAAGTAAGTAGTCATATTAGTTTACACATGGTTAAACAATACTATCATCAAAATAAAAATCAAAACATCGGAGGAAGTATGAAGTCATGCACATACAAAAACATGAGGAGGAGGTGGTGGTGGATCGTCTTTCGAAGGAAAACACTTTGAGAAGAAATTTCTCCTTAATGAGGATCCAAAACACCCGTGGGAGGCAAAGACATTACAACACCTATACGATTACCACCTTGCACAACCAATAACTACGAGACACATCTTAGCGATGGATTTTCCATAGGGCAAAAAGTCCAATCCCCATTCAAGAGGAAGAGTGGGGAATCAACTGCAATTGAGAAGGGTGGAGAATAGGCTACAAGAGAAACTACATACTTGTCTAATTGCCAAAGGAGGAGAATATTGCAACTGTAGATCTAGGGGAACTTTGGTGTACATGGTACAAAGTACACTCTCCCATTGGCTAAGGATCTCTTGGAGATGTTGGACTTCAAGGGATTTTTTTACACATGTGCTTGGAGCTGCAAACAAGTACAATAAATAATAACCTTATCTTTAATGGAAAATTTTTGTGAAGACGGATCATTATTTAAAAGTGTTATATTTATAGCTTTCCAAACCTAAAATGAGATAGCAGATTTAATTTTTTTCTAAAAATTCAACACATGTCGGCCACTAAGAACTATCCTCAAATAAATCCATTCTCTAGGTCATGATGTAATCAAGGTTGAAAGACTAAAATAAACGCGTTTTTTTCGCCAAGCTTGATGAGCATGGGAACAAGTCCAAAAACGAGGTGTGAAAGAATTAGGTCTATCACACGCCATTTATTTGGGAATAGAAATTCCAATGTGCTCTGAGTCTTTTTCTAAGTGATAAAACCATGTGTTAAGACACTAAAGAAGATGAGTGGTTTTGGGCTCCAATGTAGAGTTCTAAACTTGATTAAAGTGAACAAGCAACTTTCTAGGAGAAGAATATAAGATCCTTTTGTTGTTGGACTTATTGTAGCATGAAAACTACATTAATCTAATTAAGATATTGCAATAATGTGTATAAATATAATTGCGAGAATAGTGAATAAAAAATATAATAGTCGTAAATTATGAAAGGATGATTTTGTGCTTAACCAAAAATTTTAGTAAGTGATGAGAAAATATAGAGTTAGGGTTGAAACATATTCACCTAATATTGTATTTGACTATGTGAAAGTGACATGGAACTAGGAAAGCATGTTGTGTAGAGTGTTAAGGATGTCTATAAAATCTAAGAGCCTAAAATTGAGAGGAGGACATGTTCATTCTTTTGGGATAGGTTTACTTGGCAAATGCATCCTAGGGTTTCCAAATTGTTCCTCTACACCTTAATTATAGCACATGATGGGACTTTTTCTTTGGATTTAGGATTTGTGTCTAGATTAACATGACCAAAATTATGTACCTATAAATATTTTCTTATTTTTGAAACCTTCGATCTCATCTTGTGACCTAAAAGGGTTTAGTTTGTAATTGATTCGAGCTTCCCTAGCACTCACATGATGATTCAATCTTGCATACATAACACTACTCCAGAAAGGCCACATACCCATGTAATTCTCCCTTCTATTAGGTGTGTGAGCGCATGCGCAAAGGATATAGGATAAATCTTTAATTAGGCCACATATATATGAAATCGATTATGAGAATTCCTAAAATTGTTAGATGAAGCTAATCAAGATTGTGAGATCCTTTCTTTGGCAAGGGACCGAGGATATCGAGAAGATCCCATTAGTAAAATGGGATGTCATCTCCTTCTGAAGAATTATGGTGGAGCAGGAGTAATTAATTTGGAAAAATAAATTATATCCCTCGGTGCTAAACTAGTGTGGTTCCTTCTCTCTGAGCCCATTAACTTAATTGGGAAAATTATGGAAAAGAAATATTTGGGTGAATCTCTTCCCTGTAACATTAATAGCTATTGATCCTCCCTTAAAAGGCTCTCATATGTAGAACTTCATCTTATTATGTATACAAATGTTCACTCAACTAACATATTGGATGATTGGGAATGGGGAACTTGCTAACTTTTGAGAGGATTCTCGGGAATGGATATCTAGATTTGGGTAATGTGCTTGGCCTTCAAGATCGATGAAGATACTCACTCCCCTATGGGAAAATAAAGTCAAAGATGATGGAAGTAGAATCTCTCAAGATTACCCTTTCATGGTTTGGAAGGAGTTGGGGACATCCCTTTTCAGAAGAAACTAAATCCATTTTCAAAGCATAATTAACAAAGAGGGAGATTTCCTTTCATCAAAAAATGATGAAATTACTTAGACAACCTCAAAATCTGGGCACTACTAAGTAGAAATCGACTATAGGAAATTAATGATTGAAGAAGGTTTTGAAGAAAAGGAGTGGATGTATGTTGCTCCAATTTTTCCCACCAAAGATGGAGCTTTCTCATGGATGGCTATAAGGGTAGAATCATCAAAAGATGGCCTAAAAGGGTAGAATGCCTTATGAAGTTGAGGAATAGATCATTTGTTGGGACATTGTCCTTTTGTTTAAAAAAGGTTAGTGCAAGGCTAAATATTCTATGGCTCAATCGGACTCATCCATAGTGCTTTTCTTATGAAGGTAAAATGAGAATATTTGGGGTTGGATCATTTGAATTGGAAAGGCATTGTCCAATTTGTTGTAAAATGATTGGAACTGGCTATGGAAAGGCTAAATATTCTATGGGCTCAATCGGGGGACTCTATGTAGTCCTTTCTTTTGAAGGTAAAATCCAAAGAAGCCTCGCCATGCTAATTAAACAATGAACCATCAAGATAAGAGCTTAAAGGAAATGCTTCTTCAATGCATAAATGAAACTACATGCTAAGTTATTTCCTACTCTCTATGATTGCTAACTTAAACTATGAACCTATGAAGAACATAAGCAATCAAAGTGGATTATTACTTGATCTCAAGGATTGAGAATGGAATCTCACCAAGAATGGCTACAAGGCCATTTTGGATCTTCCCATATTACTCAATTTTGAGTGAAAGGATGCAAGATGGAGAAGCTATTTCCAACAATGGAGAATGGCTCAAGATCAAAATGCTTATAGTTTTCACTATTCAAAGCATGGTGTAAGAAGAAAGGTAAGAAGGAGGGTTCTTTATATAGCTTTCCTAAAGAGGAAAGGCTAGAAAATTGATGAATGTGGGATAAAGGTAAAACAAGATTAGGAATGGATAAGGTTGCTTTATAAAAGGTAATCTTGATTTAGAAGAGTTTAATTTGTCATTAGTAAGTCATGGGAGTTGGGGATGTTTTAATTAATCAAAGGTGATTAATTAATAGGTAGAGGTAAGCTTATAGAAGCTAATTAGAGGAAAATTAGTATGATTTGTGGGATGTAAGAGAGGAATTTGATCCAATAAATGGTAATTTATTGATTTAGAGTTGTGAGTGTAATTAATTAATAATAATTAATTAAAAGTAGAAACAAATATTAATTAACAAAAGGTCATTAATCGACATCCTTAATGATAGGAAGGATAATTAATTAATGAAAGGTCATTAATTAATGAATATGAAGAGGAATGTTAGCTAATTAGCAGAAAACACTAATTATTATGGAAATGATGAGAAAGAGGATAATTAGTGCAATCTTAGCATTAAAGCTTGCGTAAGCAGATTTTAGGTGTCTACATTTCCCCTCTTTGGGGTGGCGTAAGTGATGCCACTTCAAAGATAGTAGACAAGTACAAACAAATAATTTTTTGAAGAGATAGAAGAAAAAATTAATAGAATGAAGGATGCCCCCTCGAGTGTCGATGGGGTGATGAAAGAGGGTGATCGATGATTGAAAAGATGAAAGAACATAATAGAAGAAGTAGAAGAATTGATCCCTATTGCCCCAAGTTTCTTTTGAAGAAAAGTGTTGATAGAAGGAGAGTGATATGGAAGAAAAATGAAGATGAAAAGAGATGGATATAGCTATCATCTTGCTGATGTAAAAACCAACTTTATTTCATCATTTTTCTTATGATCGATGTCATCGGTCCTTATTAAAAAGAATGAACAAAAGTGTAGTATGACATGAAAATCCATATACAAACAAATGTCCATAGCTAAAAACACCAACTCCATGCAACATACAAAATGCAATGCAATAT
The DNA here is from genome assembly GCA_018340775.1 of Taxus wallichiana var. yunnanensis. Lineage (NCBI taxonomy): Eukaryota > Viridiplantae > Streptophyta > Pinopsida > Cupressales > Taxaceae > Taxus > Taxus wallichiana. The sequence continues at coordinate 889,106,800 of CM031235.1, forward strand.
GAGAAAGTAAAATATGCCTAACTCCCTGCAACATACATAATGCAATGCAATACGAGAAAGTAAACAAGATAACCTAATAGAGAAACATAATGTAATGTTTTTGTTATCAATATTTGATTCCGACCTATGTGAATTAATGAAAGGGTAAAAATGGTGCCCCAAGCAAGGATACATGCAAGGGGAATAACGGAGGACACTTGGGTCCTATGAAAAAAAATCATGCACTATGAAACAATACCAAGCAACTCATTATGCCCCAGAGTACAGACATAGTAAGAAAACCAACTTTGTTAATGGAGGTAGATCAAGATGATCCGTGAGTCGCACACAAGAATAGGTGAGAACAAAAAGTCATGTTTTGTAGGATGATTTTTATTGTTTTTTATTTTTAGAAACATATTTGAATTTTTTTATTTTGAAAGTTTTCTAAAACTATGTACAGGAAGACAAAGAAGCATGGATTCCCCTAATGATAGATGGGATGTACAAGGGAAAAATGCCACACGTATGTGCAAGAAAGTGAAGATGTGAAAATTCCCCAAAATTAGGTGGGAGTATTCAAAGGAAAACTCTTCACATGTTGAAGGGGATCAAGGCCAATATAAAATAGGTTCAATCATGAGGGAGAAAGGATGTCCCCAAGCATAAGCTGCCCAAAAACACATGAGAGAAAGGAAGTAGAAAATTGTCTTATTAAAAGGGGAAAAAGTGTCAAAAACATGGAAAAGAGGACATCCTATACACATGGATGTTCTAAATATTTTAAAGAACAGAGGATGCTATGAAAATATTTAGAAGGTGGTCGATGAAAAAGTGATTAGCCCAAGGCACAAATCATGAGACAAGACATGCATGCTAAAAAGAGTTTGAACAAGGTCCAAAAAGTAACACTTGGTAACATACTAATCCTGTTTACTCATCGAGATCATCATGTGTGCACGTGGAAATGAATTACCTCTTGAAGGAAAGAGTTGATAGACAACAAGTGAAGACACTAGCCAATGTGTAGGAATGATTTAGTTTGAAAGGTGATTTGTGAATGGATTGTGGAAGGAGATTCATACATTTCTCATTTCTATCAAGCGTCCATAGCCCCGATGGAGATGCATTTGATTCTAATCACAACATTTATCTACTTGTCATTAGGCATCCATAGCCCCAAGTAGAGATTATTGGAAATACCCCAAGAGAGAGTTATATATCAATTTTATTTTTCTTTTAGCTTTTTCTTTTTGATTGATTGATTTTGATTCTTTTGCTTTCTGAAAACTTATTTCAGCTCTCTTGTTTGACAAGGGGTTAAGAACCACTGATGGCTTGATGGAAGGATGTGGAAGTGATTGTGATGATGACATTGGCTAGTGTCAACAAATACGCCCAAAAATTCTTCCCAACAAGTTTATTATATGTAGATAGTGATAGGATCTCTAAGAGGTCAGTCATTCTTTAATTTACCAAGGTGATGAAAGACCAAGGTCAAAATGGATACCATAGAGATAAATGTCACAAAATGTGTACAAAATAAGCTAACCAAAATATCATTGAAGGGATGAAAATGGTGGATGACTTGTAGAGGAATATGAAAGAAAGGGAAGAAAGAACATCCATGTGTATATGCAATACCTAATTGCAATGTTTGATCTTTGTACCTTTGATTTTTTTTTGTAATTTTTCTCATTTTTTTATTTTTATTTTTATTTTTGAATTTTTAATTTTTTATTTTTGGGAGATTGGGACCAACCATGTCACTCTATGTGATAGGATCCAACAATGATGTTGTGATTTCCTTGATAAGGGAGACTAAGCATGTTTGTTTATCAAGAGTGATATTATCCCCGATCTTGATGATCGTGGTGAGTTCACACTCAACAAATGACTGTGATTTGTTTTGAAACATGGGTTTCATATGTGGGAGCTTGAGTTCCCTATCCATAGGTTTTTGCACTTTGTGCCATAGTTTGATGGGTATGTTGGTGTGCATTCTAGAATCACGTTTGATTTTGGATTTTATGATCATTTTAGTTGTTGGGAGCTTTGGAGCTCTTTGGCATTTTGATCTTAGGCTTGATAAAAAACATGTTTCAGGTTTTTATAAGCTAATGTGTGAAAATCTAATCTTGAGAAGTGGGAGAAGAATGTGGATGTTTAGAATTGATGAGAGTGAAATGAGTGGTGGGCTTACCAAAATCATTGATAGAATAATAATGTGATGGATGAAAAGGATATGGTTGAAGAATTGAAGAAGATGGGCTACCCAGGAGGTGAGCCAACAAAAGAAGATGAAGGCTACTTGGATGTGGCCCTAAATAATAGAAAAAAAGGAGCTTCACATAAGAATGACAAGATGCCCAATAGATATTAAGATGATGGGGCTACCCTAGGATGTCCCACGAAGAATGGAAGATGATGGACTACCTAGATGTGAAATCCTCAATTTCCCCTAATAGAAGGAAGGGGCTAGTTGGAGACCCCCCACTTTAGATGATGAAGATAATGGACTACTCTAAAAATATAAATAAAATAGAAGGTGATGGGCTACTTGGAAGATGACCCAACATGTGATGAAGATGAAGGGACTTTATATGAAATGACCCGATAAGAGATTTTGATCAAATGAATTCATATAGACAAAGAGTGATTGGGTGATGAGAAGATAGGACCATGGATTATGCAAGACCCAGTAGTTTCATCCATAATGAAGAATGTGAGATGGAAGAATAAAAGAGGAGGATCAAGTTGCATATCGAGGCTTTCCTCCATTTCTTAATAAAAGGAATCAACCTTTTCTTCACAATATGAATTCATCAAAGTCTAAAGAGAATCCTTTCTCATGATTTTTAGAAGGATATCTTCATTACCTTTTAAAATGCCCGAATGTGAAAATTTGAACATCCGTATGTTTCAAAGTGTTATACTTGAAATGGGTGAAAAGATAAAGATTGATGGGAGGCCCCTATTTGGGTTTGGGACTTGCTGGGAAAACTTGAATTAGACTCTTAAAAAGAAAGAAAGATTTTTGATGCCCTAAAAAACTAACCACAATTTACTCATTAATGTGAGTTAGATTTGATTAAGATTTCTAAGGTTGGAAAATTTTAAAAATTTCCATCTATGGAGACTCAAAACATTAAAACTTGAAAAGTAGGAAATTCCTAAATTTCAGAACATTTTGATCAGAAGGAAGGAGATTGACTCAAGAGTTTTGGACTAGAAGATTTGAGTCACACAAATCTTCAAAAGAAGAGACTTCAGGAAAAATCATCTAAGTCTTTAACTAGGAGAGAAGGGGATGATCGTGTTTCAATGAATAGCATTGGATGCATTCATGACAATATTTCAAACATAAGCATAATGATAAGGACCATGAGAAATCCAATAAGTAATATACACAATTTTTGTGATTTGGAGTTTGTATCTTTGATTATTTGTCTTTGTAATTTAGAAATTTTTCTTTTATTTTTAGTTTGATGAATATGATAATGATTTAATATTAAGATTTAAAGAAAGGTCCTCAACATTCAAGGATCCACTATAAGAAGTCAAAAACAAATTTTCACAAATTGGTAGAGCTTTCTTTACAAAATACTACTTTTTTATCTTTGCAAAGCCAAACATTCCATTTATACAAAAATGGGAAAGAGAGAGAGAGGAAAAATCAAGAAAAAGAAATTTTTTCCTTCAAACCACTTGTAAAAGGCATTAAATTGAGAAGGATGATTTTATATTGGACCATTGAAGAAATGGCTTTGATATTGTCTAGTGTATCAAGTGAAAGTCAATGAAAAAAAGAAAAATGACCATTGCCCCACCATTGCACTAATTCAAACTAAATGTTTGACATTTGAAACTGTTTTTGATTTCTAAATCGTTTTCAAAAAATATCTTTCAATATGATTAGAAAATCTATATTTCTTGATTCTTGTGCTTTTGAGCTGATTGATGAAAATGGTACAAATTTTGGGTCATTTTTTTAAGGGAGATGCAAAAATTATGGCCTTCGAAAATAAAATATTTTGGGTCCCCATGGGCATTTTCTATCATTGATGAATTGAGTTTAACGGACTAGAGTGAATATTTTATTTTATTTAAATATATCTACCCTCATTAAAGGTGTAAGGACATGTAGCATCACGCTAGAATTATTTTACATCTTGAAAATCGGAGCTTTGAGGAATGATTATTGATTTTGAATTTCACGGGTAAACGTTGAGTTTTCTTGGGAGCCTAGGAAGCTTTGCAGTCATCCCATAAAAACTTTATGAATTTCTTATAAGCTGAATGCTTGACAAAGATCTTGAGAAGTGCCTTCATTTGAAAATTTGAATTTGATGGCTTATTAATGATTTTGGCCCCATTTGCCACAAAATCATAGTAAGAATAATGTGATGGATGAAAAGCAGGATGTAGATATCTCCAAGAAAAGAAGATGGGTTTTCTAAAAGGGAAACCCAAAAAAAGATGGAAGGATACTTGATGTGGCCCCATGATAGAGGAAGAAGGGATACTAGAGGCAGCCCAAGAATAGAAGATTTTACCCCGGAGGTGTCCCCCATATAAGACAAGGGGCTAGTTATTATGGCCCCAAGAATAGAAGATAATGGGCTACCCACTAGAGAGATCCACAAGTAGAAGAAAGGGGATTACTTGGAGGTGGCCCATATATAGAAGAAGGTGATGGGCTACTTGGTGATGACCCAAAGTGTGATTGTGATTGAGGAATTATGATATGTAAAGAAGAATTGGGTGATGAGAAGATGGGCCATGGATCAATACTAGACCCAAGAAGTTCATCACAGAATGAAGAATGTGAAGATGGAAGAATAAGAGGAGGATCAAGTTGCATGATCTGAGGCTCTTCCTCTATTTCTTGATAAAAGGAATCAACCTTTTCCCCACAATATGTGAATGCATCGAGGTCTAAAGAGAATCCTTGCTCATAATTTGTTAGAGGGATATCTTTGTGTGCCCCTATAAATGCCATGATCACTCCTTTTTTTGAAAGAAATCAATCGGTATGGGTTGTTGATTGACCACAGGGGTTTGATTGGAAGAAAAAGGTCAACTAGTGTGGAAGACTTAGAATATGTTTGATGATGATTGATAGAAGAAGATGACTCAAGAGATGAAGTATAATTGGAGCTAGATGTCTTGTGAGTAGAAAAGATGTGGATTTAGAATTGGCTATAGGTTTGTATAATGATGTTGTGGAGAAGAATAGGAGGATTAAGTCCAAATTCATAGATTTATGATATGGAGTGATTTAGATGATGATTTGACTAGAGGAATTTGAGTCATCATACGAATCTTCAAAGAAGGAATTTTCAGGTTGAGGTGTCACGAATAAGTCTTAATAAAAAGGAGGAGGACATGATTAAGAATCACATTGATGATAAAAAAAGGTCTTATGAAGAAAGGGAGGACATGATTCAAGAATTGTATTAGATGTTTGATAAAGAAGGTCTTGTGAAGAAGGGACATTGTTGAGGTGACTAATTATTCAAAGAAAATCAGGACCACAATTAGAGATGAATGATAAAGAAGGTCTGCAAAAAGAAAGGGGAGGACGAACTTAGGAATCATTAGATGAATGATGAAGGATAATTTTAGTGACACAAATCTTTGATGAGGAGAATCAAGTTAGGTGATGAAGGAGGTCCTGTGAAGAAGGGGAGGACTATGACTTAGGAGTCAAATTAGATGAATATGAATAGTAGTTTGGATCTGAATCATTAGAAGAATCGGAGGAAATATTTGGATTGGAATCCTTAGAAGAAGAGGAAATTTTGGATTAGAATAAGAAGAAGAGTGGGGGAACACTGAATAATAATTTGGATCAGAAGTTTCCAAACCATACCACCGACTATGAGATGAAGGTGGGGAATGGGTTACCCAAATGGGTTCTCTAGCATGAAGAACCAAACATGGTTTAGTCATGATGGGCATATTTTGATGTGAATGCCTAAATTTTGATTCTTTATGGTCGTACGTATAAGGAACCCGTGATAATCAGTCATGGTTGGTGTTCACTAAGTCCAAATGCCTAGACCTAGATTATGATGTGAAACTCCTTCAAATGAAGGAAGTTCCATGTCAATTGGGGGTATATAACGAAACCAACTAGACATTTTGCAAACAGATAGGGGATGCTTGTGTGATTTTCCAAAGGGAAGCTAAGGAAAACATACATCATGTTGACATAAGATTGATAATCCAACAAGGTTTGGACAACAAGTTTGGAGGTGTAAATGTCAAAGGATTGATCAAAATTTTAGCAACATAAAGGATACAAAGGAAATATTTCCAATGTTTGATTGATGCAAAATTTTCTTGATAGGAAATTTTTTGCTAAGGTTTGAAAGATATGTTCAAAAATGACCATGAATTTAGGACAAAAACAAGAAGATCAAGAGGATCAAAATTCCCAAAGGATTTTCCTAGAAATGAGTTTATAAGATGGATAAACACAAGGAAATCAAGTTCAAAACACAAAGTTCAAAACACAAAAGCCAATCTACAAGGAAATACTCCTTACAAAAAAAAAATGTTTGTGTCAAAAGGTAGGTTAGTAGCATGTTAAAATGATCAACATAATGTCACCACTTATGCCAAGTTCAAAAAATGAACAAGACGTAAGAAATAAAAAAGGTTGATACGATTTCCAAACAAGGTATACTAAAAGCAAGTTTAAGTCCAACCAAGACCTAATCTCCTCCAAAATCTCAAAAAAAGTGGAAGTTATGAATATGAAATGATGCAAAATACCACTAAGATATGTTAACCAAACTTTATGGAAAAGTAAGGTATTAGTATCAAAATAATATTAATATGATGTGCACAAAGGTAACAACAACACCTTTCAAAATCGAGGTAATGTTTGAAAGAAAACCAAGGCTAGAGTATACCAAGGAATTGTTACGATGCATATAGCGTAACATTACAATCTAAACACTTAGGTCAAGTTTTACAAGAAACAAGATGTAAGTATCAAAATTGTTGTGATATGATATAAAGCAAGATAATAGTTCAAAGGAGAATCAAGTGATGAACCAAGCCTAACTATGATGATGATCTTGATGTGGGTATCAAGATCAAAATGGTTGCCAATGATATGAGAACATTCCCACACACTTTAGATGTTTAACAACCCATCCACAAACATGGATGAGCATAAATAGACATAAAAGTGGTGACACAATCAATTGGCAATACACGTGTGGTCACTCTTCTTTTGATCAACAAAGTGTCAAAAGAAAGTGAAGGAAGTAGTACAAGTGAGGATGAAAAATGTTGGCCTCACTTCAACAAAGTTTCACCTCACCTTAGGGTGAGTGAAAAACTAAGAAAAAGTAATGCTTCACATGTTTCATGATGAATGATGGCTCTTTAACAAAAACGATTTGGTCAAGTTGGCTCAAAGGATCTGAATGATTTCCTAGGTGGTTCACTCAACTAGGTGTCACAAGTTATCTAGATGCGAGCTCGATTTACCAAGAAAGTCACACTGACTAGTCTTGGGTTATCTCGGCTTTACTTTACCCCCTTCAAGTATAGTGAGAAATTAATGTGTTCATCGTGTACTCTCATTGGGGTCACGATATAGATAACTTTGATGCTAAATCTCACAAAGGTAAAACTAGTCAAGTAGGTGTGTGGAGCACTTCCCATTTCATCCACAAGGTTCCCTCTTGCATGGACTACTTTGGGGTTCCTAGGACCACCCCCATTGTTGTAGCTTAAGGCTTATGCCAAAGGGGTTATGTCTAGTTTTAAATGGATGGGGCGTACCCTTATCTAAACCTGCAAATACAAGTGTTTTGAATGTGGTGTGTTTTTTTCTTTTAGACTTAATGTGGTTTAGTCATTCACCATTTGGAAACCCAACAAAAACATGTAGTTAGAAAATTTTGTTTGAACTCCTTTCTTTGACAAGCATTTTTAGGTCATACTGCATTCAAAGTTAGTAGTTCTCCTCCAAAAAAATCACATTATTTGAAAGAGGATTAAGAGTTCTTTTGATTCTCAAGATCATCCAAGGATGCAAGAGAAGAGCATACACAACAAATAATCCAACTAAAAAGTAAAGGAAATCTTTGCAATTAATGAACCATACAAAAATCTTGATAAATGTTCATTCCTTAAGCCAAAAATGAAAGATGAAGTTTCCAATTAACCAAATGTTAGAAAATGAAGACTAAAGTTGCTTTTGATTCTCAAGATCACCCTAAGGTGCAAGAGAAGAGCATACACAAACTTTATCCCAACTAGATAGAAATGGAAAACTTTAAATCAAAGGACCATAAAAAAATGTATTTGTAAAAGGTTCATTCCCTTAAGCAAAATGAATAATCAAATTTCCAAGTTAATCCAAATGTTAAAAAGATAGAGATAAAAGTTTTTTTTGATTCTCAAGATCACCAAAAGGTGTAAGAGAAGAGAATACACAATATTTGGTCTAAATCAAGTAAAGCATGGAAATACAACATTCATCAAAACATTAGACATGTTAGAAAATGACTAGTTTTACAATAAAGGAAAACCTACAATTTTTGTAAGTATAAATCCCAAATTTATGTTTTCATTGCATAGTTCACTTCAATACCTTTCCAATGCAAAAAAATGGATTCATTTGAGTTCGGGAGAAAAATTTATGGCCTTGGAAGATGGGTTACGCATATGCTCTTATGCTCACGGGTATGCACTTAACATGTACCCAAAAAATGTCAAAAAAACGTCCCTTCAATATGCAAAAAGGTCAAATTTTTCCAACCAAGATTCAATTTTGACAAAAACCCATCACATTAATATATGAATAGAAGACTCAATGCTATCAAACATTAACATTCACGATAAAAACTTAACATTTTCAAGAAATTGACAAAACTAGTATGTAGAATGTTGAAAAAGTAAGCTCTAAAAATGAAAACATGGAGAAATCTTGAAATTTTCTCACCAAGATTCAATTTTGACAGCAAACCACCACATTAATATGTAAATAGAAGACTCAACACTATCAAACACTAACCTACATGCTCAAAATTTAATATTTTCAAGAAATTGACAAAACTAGCATGTAGAATGTTGAAAAAGTAAGCTCTAAAAATGAAAACATGGAGAAATCTTGAAATTTTCTCACCAAGATTCAATTTTGACAACAACCCACCACATTAATATGTAAATAGAAGACTCAACACTATCAAACACTAACCTACATGCTCAAGAATTTAATATTTTCAAGAAATTGACAAAACTAGCATGTAGAATGTTGAAAAAGTAAGCTCTAAAATGAAAACATGGAGAAATCTTGAAATTTTTCCATCAAGATCAATTTTGACAAAGCACTTCACCTCCTTTATACCTATAAGGAAGACTCAACACATGCAAACTCAACAAAACAAGTTAAGAAAAACAAGTTATGTCAATATATGCAAAAAGAGGGTTAGTAACCAAAATTGAAACTTAACTACAAAAACTTGAAATTAAGTGCAAAGGACAATGGAGTAAGTCCCACCTGGGCATGCCATATGTGCTCATGTATAATTAACTAAGCTATAAATTGAAACTAATATCTACATAGCTTCAAAATAAAATGTTAATTAAACAATGAACCATCAAGATAAGAGCTTAAAGGAAATGCTTCTTCAATGCATAAATGAAACTACATGCTAAGTTATTTCCTACTCTCTATGATTGCTAACTTAAACTATGAACCTATGAAGAACATAAGAAATCAAAGTGGATTGTTACTTGATCTCAAGGATTGAGAATGGAATCTCACCAAGAATGGCTACAAGGCCATTTTGGATCTTCCCATATTACTCAATTTTGAGTGAAAGGATGCAAGATGGAGAAGCTATTTCCAACAATGGAGAATGGCTCAAGATCAAAATGCTTATAGTTTTCACTATTCAAAGCATGGTGCAAGAAGAAAGGTAAGAAGGAGGGTTCTTTATATAGCTTTCTAAAGAGGCAAGGCTAGAAAATTGATGAATGTGGGATAAAGGTAAAACAAGATTAGGAATGGATAAGGTTGCTTTATAAAAGGTAATCTTGATTTAGAAGAGTTTAATTTGTCATTAGTAAGTCATGGGAGTTGGGGATGTTTTAATTAATCAAAGGTGATTAATTAATAGGTAGAGGTAAGCTTATAAAAGCTAATTAGAGGAAAATTAGTATGATTTGTGGGATGTAAGAGAGGAATTTGATCCAATAAATGGTAATTTATTGATTTAGAGTTGTGAGCGTAATTAATTAATAATAATTAATTAACCCAAGTAGAAGTGGATATTAATTAACAAAAGGTCGTTAATCAACATCCTTAATGATAGGAAGGCTAATTAATTAACGAAAGGTCATTAATTAACGAATATGAAGAGGAATGTTAGCTAAAGCATTGAGAACCCACATTATTATTTTTGTTGTTCGAAGGGTTTGGTAGAGGTAAATGAATTTATACTCAAGGGTTTCGAGGAAAATACTAAAAATATTATTCAAGGTGGAGTCTCTGTGGGATGTGGAAGCCATCAAACAAGTAATTGGGGCAAAGATTACTTGCATTTGGAGGGTAGACAAAGCGTAAACACAAAAATTGTGACAAAATTTTTGGGGCATTGTGATAATTAGACACGATAAAGAAACGGAAATTGAATTAGGGCGTAAATGGATTTGGCCTTTTCACGGGGTAGGTATGGAATAAGCTTGTAGCATGTGACCCATGCCATCTTGGTTATTTTTATTGGAGGAAATAGTATATCGGGTCAAGGGCTAGTCGACAAGGTGACTTTCACGAGAGATGGAAAAATAGTTTCAAACCTGCTAGGCTTGCAGATACAATGATCAAGTTATACAGTGCAAGGAATCTTGGGTTTTATATATCCCTTGTCTAGACTTGGAAGCTCTTAGGTCCCCTGCGAAACAAGATCCACTATGGTGAGAATCCCTTCGTAGTTTGGGCGGAGAAGCATATAATTCACTCGTGGAAGGATTCAATCAAAGCGAAGAGGAGCAGGTCAAATTTTTGGTTCTCTAGAAGAAAAGTTCGAGGTGAGGTAGAAGTGATTTCGATCTTGTTTGAATCAGGAGAATGAATGTGTGCTAGAGCTAGTATGTTTTATGCTAGTTTTTAGTATTATTATAATCTATAGGCTTTAGTAAAGGCTATATATCATATATTATAATAGTGGGTATAGTCTCTTGTAGTTCGTGTTGCACATTTTTGACAATATTGTAAAGTTATATCTTATTATGTAAAGGGAAAGGGACCCTTCAACCCTAGTTTATCTATAAACTTGAATTGAATCTTATCACATGATAATGATATAAGGCATGAAAGTATACTATATTCAAATTTACATAACTTGTTGTAATGTGTTCCAAGGGAGAGATAGTTCAATGAGTGGGCTCTTGAAGTCCTCAAAGTGTGCTTAGATATGTGATCCTTAGGCTCCCTTAATAAGTTAGGGTGCATGTATTATTATAGGTGAATTATGTAAATTATTTTCTTTCCAATTGAATCTAAGATGACTAAGATAACTTGAGCATTTAAAAAGGTGACGAATGTGAGTACAATTTGCGGTTTTATTGACCTCTTATAGATTCGTTGATCAAACCTATATTCAAACAATGAATGTTTCAAAGATTAGGATAAAACCTAATCAAAGACATGAGGTGGATTTTGAGAGTCTAAATATGTGTTATATATGAGGTGCATTAGTTCTAGAGGAGCTAAGTTGAGTATAAATTCATGACCTACTAGACTCATAGTGAGGGGATTGAGTAGGATGTCTTTATATTTAGTCAATAAATTTGTAAATGGAGTGATGATAAGATAATTGTCAAATAATTAAATCCATGTACATTAGGACTAAAACTTGGGTATTAAAAGTTCCCCCTTTTAAATTTAGTAGTTAAAATATTCAATTAAAATGAAAAGGATATAATAAAATACAAATAACCACTCTCCAATTTTATGGGATGTGATGTGTGTAAAGTTGAAAAGTGTACGATCATGCCAAAAAATTGAAATCTACAAATCACATGACAAAGACGTGCATTAATTCTTGATAAATGTGTATAAAACCCAAGTAAATGAAAACTAAAATTGAAAATGATTCTTTAATAATGTGAAATAATTATGCTTGATTTATCTCAATGTGCTTGTATAGATGATGTATGAATAATATATGTAAACACTTATCATTTGGACCTATTGAGAAACCATATAATAATTTAGGCCTACTTGTTTCCATTATGTAGGACATTGATATTTGTGTAATGATGTGGATGTATAAACTTGTAACATGTCAAGAATAATTGTGTGAATACCATTATATCATGTACTATTCAACATTTGTGGTTTTGATATGTTTGAACCATTATAAGAGCCCACAAAATTCCCCTTATGAGATGATGTATGTTTTAAAGGATAAAATAGCTCAAAATAGGAAGTGTTAGCTATAAAATGTGTATAACCAAAGCATCTAGGATGGGAATTATATAGAGAATGTAAACTAAACATGGCGATGCAAGAAATTTTCATCGGATATGATCATTTAAGCATAATTTGTTGATGACATCTCATGTTTAGTTATATTATATGCATATCTAATAATCGAGAAAAATCAATAACTAAGAGAATAACACTAAATGACAGAGTAGTATGATAGTAAATAAAATACTTAAAAACTAAGAGATCCGTTATGACCTATGACATGATGTACCATTACGGGATCACCATAAAGATGAAATAAAAAAAAGACACGACTTAACCAATGTTAATTGTAGTTAGTTGTGTGTGTAAAGCAAGTAATTTCAATCAATCTCTTATGGGAAAATTGTAAACAAATGTAATGGAATTAATTAGATAGATCTAAATATCAACAATAATAGAACAGTAAAGAACACCAAAATATAGATAAATGATCACAATATGCAAGTACAATGACTTATCCATTTGAGGGGGCAACCTCTAAACCATAAAATAAGACTCAAGTTCTCAATATGATGATAATATCCTACTCTCTAACTCCTATATATACCCTACTATACTATCCAAATCCCAAAGGCTGACCCAATAAACATATGAAAGCATAAATAATTATGATATGACATGATAAGAGATTATGTTAGCCATAGGTCAGCTATGCATATCTTTATATATGCATTAGAGTTAAAGGTGTAACATGCCCCTCCCCTTCAAAAAAACATTTTTCGAATGTGATTCAATAAAATCTAACTATTTTATTAAAATTTGAATGTAAAGATCTTCTATAAATGATATATAATGAAATATAAATGCTAAAAATTTGTTTAATTTTTATCTATGAAAGGAAATGCGAAGGGTAAGGTACTTATCTTAATTTTGCTTATCCCATGCAGTGAGTCTAGATTGGAAAATATGATGAAACAAAGTCAAATATTGTCACAACAAATCACATAAAAATCACTTGAGGTGAAATAAGCGAGAATGAGGTGCATGGAGAGGGACAGGAGCACCTGCGGGCACTCTAGGCCTGTTTCTAGGCACCTAGGTCTGCGGAAAAGGTCAAACCTAGTTTTGATATGGTCACTAGGGATTCAAACTTGTTCTCCTTTGGTTTCTTATATTTCACACTTGGACCACTGAGGTACCTATAAACGTGCACACAAACATCCTCCTGTAAAACCCTAAAAACATCCAATCCTAAAAAAGAAAGACAAAAATGAGGGGTCGGACTATCCTCAGTTGTCACAATGGTGAACTTACGAATGAGCACAGACTAAATCTCATACCTATTGTATTTCTATGTGCTTGTGTTTGTAACAGTGGTCTTAGGTCACCCTCGTGCCAATGATGCCAAGATAGCGGGTGATAGCTAGATAAAATGCAAATATGTGGATGGAATAAAATGAACTCCCATTCCTATACAGTGTGTATGCAGGATAATGTGCCCTAATGTCCCTTAATGTATGTAGATAGATAGCCCTTGATAATAATTTTCCACCCTTATAATGGTATGTATGTTATGTTTATATAGGGATCTCTTGCTTGAATTTTGACACTAGTGACCCGACATGCCGACTAGTACCTTGGGATATGAGAGGAAAACTAAAAATGTCGACCTCAAATGTCAAAAATAAGATCAACCATAAAGAGGACATGTGCCGCAGGATCGATAGGATTGCATGCCGCTAGTGTCTAGTCCTATGCACTAGTGTCTAGAGACAAGTGACGAAAAATGAGTGAGGACTGATAGACAGGGATCCATGTGACTGACCAAAAATGGGTGTATGAGTGATAAGTGTGAAAGATAAAAGCAATAAAACCAACAAGATAAGTGGATGAACTATGGAATGGGTCATCAGTGAATACTTTTCTTACACAATATCCATATATAAAACAACATACTTGGCAAGTATAGTAAATAGTAGTAAGTGCGTGATTTTGTGTCTACATTTTCCCCCACTTTATGTTGGTGAGTGAAAGCTTGGTAACATAAAGTAGATAGAGATGCATACCTGAGAGAAGTAGGAGAAGCCCATGTTGCAGAAGTATGCACAAATGTGGTAGAAGTATGTGCAGAATAAGAACACATAACGTGGTGAACCATGGATCGACGTGTTGATCCATGTGGTGTATGAGAGAGATGTGGGACCGTTATGAGGAGTGCTAAGTGAGATTGATGATTGCGGTGTTGAATGATTGGAGATTTTGATTTTTTTTCGTTGATGGAGATGTGATGGGGTAGGGAGTGATTAGTTCCCAACCTGATTTCATGTGTGTGAAAAATTGAGGATTTGGGTGTCTTGCCACTAGAGGAAGAGTGTAGGGAGAGAGGTCTAGTTTTACTCTCTAACTTTAACTACATCCTCAAAAGGTCTAGCCAATTGTAGATGGAAAAAGAGATTGGATTTTGGATCCAATTTTGATCAAATGTGAATAACCCATATAGGAGTAATATAGGAAAGGAAATGACGTCTCATTTCCCCCACTCTAGGGTGTCACCATAATGTGTATGTGGTGGCTTCCATGTTAGGTCATCTGGAAGTAGCACAAAATGTAGAATAACTTCCCATGTTAGGTCATATGGGAAAGTGGTGATATAACTCCCAAGTTAGGTCATCTGGGAGGATAAATACGTTGTGTTCATGTTGATTGATTGATGTGATTCAATATTTTCAAGATTTTGATGTATGTGATTGATTGATTGGTTACTCATGGAGAGATTTTATGCTTGTTGCCCCAAGTTAGGTCATTAGGGGAATCGCTAGAAAGTGATGTGAAATATCACATGGTGTATGAGAAAATATTTTTGATAATGATGATTATAAATGTAGATTGATCGCATAATGGTGTAAGGGGAATTATAATATGACCCAATTATATGCCCCCCTTGCGAAAGGGGGAGTGATGATGAATAAACACTAAGCCGAAAGTAAGCGCACAATGATGTAATGGAGAAAGTATGATAGATATCATAAAAGTGTGTGTATATCGAATGGAAATGATGTCAAGGAGAAATATTATGTGTGAAATGTGTATGATATGGTAGTAGGTGAAATTTGAAAAGAATGATGTGAATGGGATATAAATTAGAGTAAAGACGCTCAAGATATGATTGAAATCATGCAATGTGTATTAGTTAAGAAAATGATCACAAATAATGACTATAGTAAGGTAGGTAATGAAGAGTTACTATAAATAGTAATGTGAAAAAGTGAATAGGCAATTCATTTGATTATTGTGCTAGTGTGATTGTGAGCTCTGGGTGTGTGAAGATGCCTCAAGTGAGAGCACCATGATTGAGTCGAGTTTGAGATGGTGGCAGCAATTATGGCATCACGTATGACATGAGCTAGTAAGTGTGATTTTTTTTTAAAAAATGTGTTGATATTAGTTGTTTTTGATGAATTTTCAAAATTTTTTTTTTTTAATTTTCTACATTTTGGACCTAGACAAGAGTGGTGAAGGCGTTAATGACCTTGGGACACTAGCACCTAGGAATGGGTGCTAGTGACCTACTCTGGGCACCCCAGTTCCCGATTTTGGGTGTTGGCATCCCAGAAAGCTTGGGTTGAGCCTAGAGTGTTGTAGATGTGAAAATTGATATGTGTTGATGTTATAGGTAGGTGTA
The DNA here is from genome assembly GCA_018340775.1 of Taxus wallichiana var. yunnanensis. Taxonomy (NCBI): domain Eukaryota; kingdom Viridiplantae; phylum Streptophyta; class Pinopsida; order Cupressales; family Taxaceae; genus Taxus; species Taxus wallichiana. The sequence goes on from CM031235.1 coordinate 889,122,909, forward strand.
TTTGCATATGTATGATGTTCTAATGTCATGTTTGTTTTTTTTGGTGGTGTGCAGAGGGATATCCATTGAGAGAGTTTCATGGTGGCTATCATTTGAGTACATTGCTAGGATTGGGGTTATCAGATGATGAGTGGGATGTTCTAGACCATGTTAACTCAACCTGTGACACATAGCGAGGATGGGGATGTGCCCCATAATATGCCTATGATTACAACTTTGTGTGAGAGGTGGTGTGTAGATACTTACACCTTTTGGTTACCTACAGGGGAGATTTGACAGTGACTCTAGAAGGATGTGTATCGCATATATGATTTCCTATTTTGGTGAGAGGGTTCAGGTTATGGTTGTGGATGATGCACAAAGAGATGAGGGCCATTAGGTGGTATTTTATGGGGACTTGAGTTCATACCGAGGTCCATATTAGCCTGGATGTTATTATGAGATCAGGGGTTCCACGTGATTATGGAAGTTTATTGCCATTGTGATTGCTTCATCAATTGTAATGGAGGGTGGTGGTGTAGGAATCTTGTATAAGATGCATGACATATGCCATCAAATAGAGAGGAGATCACGAGGTATGCCTGGGTACAATGATGTGTTTGGCACACATGTATAGGGATCTATATAATTTACACATGAGGAGCATGGGGGTGGTAGTGGAGCTACCACATTATTACATGTATGGGCCTATGAGCATATTTTCAGTACTGAGGCCATTTGGTGGACCATGAGAGAGTGGGTGAGGCTAGATATATTTTCTAGGAGATGGGTAGGTGTTCATGGTAGGAAGATGGATACAAATACCTATAGAGTGATATATTAGATGGGGCTAGAGGCCATGATATGGAGGCCATACTGAGACTATGGAGGGGATGGCAGAGGATGTAGTAGAGCTACGATGTGTTGATGGATATGTGGCTAGAGGATTATTTTCAGGGGTGGTGAGTTATTTTAGGTGGAGTGTGTATCACAATAGTTTGGTATGGCCCAAGATGTGCCCCTAGAGCCATATGTATGGGTGAGATCCATTAGGGCACCGAGGAGGGTTAGAGATAGACCAAGGCCCACATAAGTGTAGCTAGTACCTCTTGGGCTAGACGAGGAAGATGTGGAAATAGAGCCGATAGATGTGGATGATGCGTGGGGTGTACGAGGCCTATCGTGCATGGTGGGCATCACATCATCGGTGGGTATTTTTGTTTCTAGTCTTTGTGGATGTGGCGGGAGCACCACTGTTAGGGGAGTTGAGGACTAAAGGGAAAAACATGCCCTCGATAGTGATAAGATAATGATATGATAAGCGTGAGTATTTGTATAGTGATGTTTGTGATTTGTTATTTGGTTTTTTAATTTTTTTGTTGGTGTCTAATGTGTTGTTATATGGATGTAGGTGATGTGTATTGGTCATTTATTATGGACACATCTATCCGCACATTGACGTGGAATGTGCCCACCGATGTACTTGTGGGTGGAGGTATGCTAGAGCGTGTAGATGATATTACAAGTGAGCATGCCCATTTGTTCGAGCCAATGGTGATAGAAGTAGTGACATGTACCACCATCTCTATTGAGTGAGAGGGATGAGGCACGTGAGGAGACACAATGAGCTAGAGAGGTTGCAAGTGGTGGTCCCTTAGCAGAGGATGTATTTGCTTGGTTCTTGAGTTATAAGGTCACTTTCAGAGAGTAGTTGATGGAGGTGACACTATTGCGTAGGAAAGTGGAGAGATATAGGGGCCGCGATCAGTGGCATAGAGTGAGTAGTAAGCTTCTAGTTCTAGAGCTCTCATAGTGGTAGATAGTGATAGTGATGATGAGATATGATATGTACTGATGTATCGATGTAGGGGAGTTTTCCCCCAATGATGAGATGTTTTGTAACTATGATTGTGAATGATATATATATATATATATATATATATATATATATATATATATATATGATTGTTGTATTTGATGTTTATTGATGTGATGATGTGATGATTGGGACTTGTATCTTGATGTATGATGCATTGATTATTGTTTTTATATGTGATGTGTGATGTTTTGAGTATTGTTTTATTTGTTGAATTGATTTGCAATGGGTAGTTGTTGATATGAGTAATGTGATTATAGATAGATAAATGATGATATAGTGTATATGATGATAGATGATGTATGTAATGTGATTGTAAAAAAGTGGATTGTATGTATGAATAAAGTTGTGATGAATGATAAAGTAAAAATGAATAATGTGTAAAAGTATGAGATGGTCGTAATAGTGTAGTGAAGCACATGTTAGTATGATGAATATGGGGGGGAAGAATAGTGATGCCCCCTAGTGTATAGATGATAAGGTTCATTTATATAAGACCCCTCAATAGTCAAGAATGAACCGTAAAGAAAGAGTGCATCATCGAGAAATGATATGATAGTGTACACTAGATAGATGATCGATAAAGCATGTAGCATAAAAGTGAAGAGAGGTTATTATTGTAACATATCCCTCAAAAAATCATGTAAGAACCATAAAACATGAGTGTCATCATTGGGGGTAAGGTGATAAAATCACCTACCAAATACCAAGTGGCGTGGAGTGGTGGAAGCATGTGGAATGAAAGCAACATGAGTGTATGAGCTGAAATGAATGTCATGTGGAATGGTGCCAATGATGGGTGATGCAGTGGTGGGAAGTGGAGATGTCGAGGGTTTGGAAGCCAATGTGTAGTAGTAGCATGACATAGTAGATGAGATGGTGCAGCGGTGGATGGATGAGATGGAGAGCACACATGAGTAACAACCTGTGGTGGTGGATGAATAATAACCTTAGAACTAGATGAAGGAGATAAATCAACTAGAGTAATAACACACTTATGTGGGAGTGGAGACATATACCTGCTCACAAGATGAGAGCCAAAGGAAATGACACCCTTATCTTCTAATTGTTACAAGTGATCATGAAGGGTGCAACAATCATTGTCACGATGGCCATTGATACGATGATAGTTGTAGTAAGGTCTATCACGTTGGCATTGCAAGTGATGAGGTGGATGATGTTGATTAGAAGGTAAGTGAATCAAAATGATTTTCAAGAAAGGTATGCACACATCATGAGGTCTAGCATGATGAGAAAAGTGTAATGGTTCTCCCGTGAAACATGTGTAGAAGTTTGAGGTGTATCCCGATGTAAGCAGTGGAGGAGGAGATGAAGGACACTTATGTAATGGAGAAGACTAAACTTTCTTGTGAGGTGGAGGAGATGGAGACCGTGGAGGATGATTAATAGATGGGAGTGGAGAAGAACTAGATGATGCAATAGTAGTAATGATAGGAGGAGGATCTATAACATGTGCAACAATGAGATCTTGTTCTAGATCAATGACCTTATAACATAAGAGCATGAATGATTCACATGTGTCATATTGCAATAATTGTTTTAAAGTTGGGAATAAAACCATGACAGAAGATGAATTTCTTCTCTAAGTCAATGGGTTAGAATACTAACTAATGCATGCAAAGCATTGAATTATAAAATGTAATCAATGATAGGTTCTGTTTTCCTTTGTGTAAGCCAGGTAGATGATCATATGTGACTCTAGGGCCATTGTTGAGTATGAAAGCGATGAAGAAAAAGCTTCTTCCATCTCACAATAGGTACTAATAGATCGAAAGGTAAATGTGTGTACCATTGAGAAAATCATCTATAAGACTATGGAAAAAGGCTTTGAGCAACAATCGATCATTAGAGTATGAACCATAGCTATACGGTAATGTTTGAGATGCAAATATGGATTTCTAGTACCATCAAAGCATGAAAATGTAGGCATAATGAAATCCTTAGGGAATGTTGAATTGTGAATATTTTTGGAATAGGATTTTCCATGTAAAGAATTGTTATCGATAGAAGCATAATAGGATTTTCTTTCAAGTGTGAGAGATTAGACCTAAGATTGTAATTGGCCAACAACATGCATGAGTGATAAGATGTCATGTGAAGGAATGGAAGAAGATGTGAGTAGTGTATTAAGTGGTTGAATTTTCCATTATGAGTAATCATAGGGATGTCAAGAGAAGAAGTAGAAGATACCGATGTTAAGGGCACACTAGATATAGGTGCCAAAGAAGTAATAGGTGGTGAAGTAGTAGGACTAGCATTAAAAGTATTATTAGGAGATGATGTAATAGAAGGAGATGAATCATGCATGTTATTAGAGACAATCTTAGAAGAATATGAAAGAAAAGAGAGGGGATTCACATTCAACAATATGCAAAGAAGTAGAATCATGACTATCATGTGCCTCATCAATATCAAACAAAGATTCAGATGCAAGGATTTCATTAAGTGTATCATCAACATATAATGAAGGAGGGAGAACTAGTATGTGATGCATCATGAGAAACATTTTTAGAAATGGAAGGAGTATGAGATGCAACTATAGAATCATCCTAACTAGTATGAGAAAAAATCATGCACATGTTTATTATCTTCTATGTTTTTAGCTAAAGCATTATCATCAAGATTAAGCATGAAACTAATAATAACATCATCTAAGTTCTCATTAGAAATAACAAAATGAGGAGTACAACTAACTGAATAACAAGGTCTATAACCAGAAAAGCTTTCTAGATCAGAAACAATGCTAATGGTAGAATGATCAAAGCTAGTAGGAACATTGCATTCATTAGCTAAGAGTTGTCTTTGAGTATCATCTGGAAAGAAAAATGTCATGATATAGAGTGGTAAGTTCAGCTATGGTTGTTTCATCATAGATAGGATTGATACTCACATGAGGCATGACTAGCTGAGAAGGAGAAGAGCTATCCTTAGCCATTAGGGTTTTAGTGGATCCTAGGGAAAGTAGTTCTAAGCTACGGGTTCACCAAAATGATTGATAAAATATAAATATTTTATTAAAATCTAATGCAAGATTGTCTATAAATGATATACAATGAAATATAAATGCTAAATAATTTTTTAATTTTAACTATGAAAGGAAATGAAGGGTAAGGTACTTATCTTAATTTTTTTTCTTATCCTGTAAAGTGAGTTGGATTGGAAAATATGATGAAATAGAAGCACATACTGTCACAATGAACCACAAAAAATGCAAACAGAGGTGGAAATGGCTAGATTGGGACACACGGAGAGGGACAAGGCTGCCCGCGAGTACCTAGGCCTATTTTTAGGTGCCTGGGAGTGCGTGAAAAAGGTCAGAACTTGGTTTTGATATGGTTGTTAGGGCTTCACACTTGTTCACCTTTGGTTTGTGTATGTTGCACTTGGATCACCAAGGTACCTATAAACCTACACACAAATATCCTCTGCAAAACCCTAAAAAAGACATCAAATCCTAAAAAATAAAGATGAAAAATGAGGGGTCAGACTATCCTCAGTTGTCACAATGGTGAACTTATGACTGAGCACTACACTACATCTCAGACCCAATGTAGTTCTATGTGCTTTGTGTGTGCAATAGTGCTCCTAGGTTGCCCTCGCACCAATGATACCAAGATAGTGGGTGGTAGCTAGATAAAATGTAAATGTGTGGATGGAATAGAATGAAATCCCCTTCCTATGTAGTGTGTATGCAAAATAATGTGCCCAAATGCAGTCCCTTGATATATGTAGATAGATAGCCCTTGATAAGAATTGTCTGCCCTTATAATGGTATGTATGTTTTGTTTATATAGGGATCTCTTGCTTGAATTTCAACACTAATGACATGACATGCCAACTAGTACCTTGGGATATGAGAGGGAAAAATGAAAAACTGACCTCAAATGTCAAAAATAAGATCAAACATAAAGAGGACACGGGCGCCCAGGATGGACAGGAGCACCTTGGTGTTAGTGTCCAGTCTTGGGCGCTAGTTTCAAGAGACAAGTGATGAAAATGAGTTAGTACTGATAGACAAGGATCCATGTGACTTGACCATAACTGGGTGTATGAGTGATAATTTTGAAAGATAAAAGCAATAAAAACAAATAAGACAAGCGGATGGACTATGGAATGGGTCATTAGTGAATACTTTTCTTACGTAAGATCCATATATAAAACAACATACTTGGTGGTATAGTAAATAGTAGTAAGTGCGTGTTCCAAGATGATATGTCCCTCTTCATCAAGTTCTGGTAGTACTAATTGAGAAGACACCTTCTTCCTAATGACCTTCTTCAGACAAGAAACATGGAAAACTAGATGTATTTTATTTGACTATGGAAGCTCCAATTTATGTGCCACACTGCTAATTTTTTAAACACTTGATAAGGCCCATAGTATTTGGGTGAAATCTTGTTATATTTTTTTGTTGTTTCAAATATAGTTGCTTATATGACTACAATAACACAAAAACAAAGTTTCCAACTTCAAAAATTCATTTACTATGGTGTTGATCAACTTGTTGCTTCATGCGGGTTTGTGCCATGATAAAGTTCTCTTTAGGCTAGAGAGAACCTCTTGTTGGTGTTGAATGTGATATTTAATTACTCTTACTTTAGGATGGACCCTTAAATTGGAAGTGAGGGATGGTGGATGGTAACCATATAATGCTAGGAATGGGGAAATTTTGGATGAAGTGTGAAATGAATTGTTATACCACCATTCTGCAAGTGGTATCCACTTAACCCATCTCTCTTGCTTATTTGAAGTAAAGCATCATAGATACCCCTCCAAACATTTGTTTACTACCTTAATTTTTCCATTAGTTTGGGGATGATATGATGAACTACGAGCCAATTAAGTACCCAAACATGAGAATAAATCAGTCCCAGAAATTCTAGTAGATATAGGATAATGATCATTGATTATAATCTTGGATTTGTTGTGTAGCTTTTGAACGGTATCCATAAAAGATATGACAACATTAATTTTTATAAATGGATACGGAAAAGCACAAAATGAGCATACCTGATGATTCTATCCACCGCACCATAATTATAATTCTCCCTTCATTCTTTGGAAATCTTGTGATGAAATCCATAGAAACGTCTTACCACCACTCACTAGGAATAGACAAAGGTTGTAAAAGTCTTGGAGACTTAATAGTTTCAACCTTGTTACATTGACACACCAAGCATTCGACCACAAATTTTTGGAAATATTATTTTAACCCTTCAAAGAATAAATCATTCTTAATTGTGTGATATTTTTTAGGAATCCAGAATGACCACCCATTGGAGAAGTATGGAGCTTTAAGAGAACTTATTTTTAAGGGTAGAGTTTTTACATAAGTACAATTGGTCCTTATACCACAATGCTTTCCAAACAAATTATTCGAAGTGCTTGGACCTGTTGGATGGTTTTGAATGAGATTTTGGATTTTTATTTCATTACGGAATTTAGATACTTCTCGATCCACCAAATCTTCCTTTAGTATGGACATGCCATTCAATAATACCTCTATGGACTCATCTCTCCTAGATAGTGCATCAAACACCACATTTTATTTTCCTTTTTATAAATGATATCAAAGTCATATACCAACATATTTGTGACACATTTTTATTTTTCTTTAGATGATAATATTTTCTTTAAGAATTATTTCAAGTTGTTGTGATATGTCTTTACCTTGAAATGATGATCCATGACATACAATCTCCATTGTTTGATTGCATGAAGAATAACCATCATAAGTCAGTTTTGATAGGTTCTTATATTTGATTTGATGATTCTCAAATGCAATAGGTTGTCCCTATTTCATAAGTAATGTGCCTAGGCTATACCCCAAAGAATCACATTAATAATGAAGGTTTTGGAGAAGTCCGGGGTATCTAGAACAGAGTGCTACCCATGACCTTATTTAACTATTCAAATTCTGGGTTCTTTACCTCATTCCAATGAAAAGATTATTTCTTCAATAAGGATATGAGTGGTGTTGTAATTCTACCATATTTCTTCACAAAATGTGATAATAACCTGTAATCCCTAAGAATCCCCTCGGGGTTTTAAGAACTGTCCAATCCACCATAGCTTAGATCTTATGAGGATCCACTTTTACAAATTCATAAGACATGATATGACCCAAGTATTCTACCTCTCTTATCCCAAAAGAACATTTGGAGGGCTTGGCATAAAGGTGGTGTTGTTCAATCTTGTCTAATATGATTAAAATAAAATGTAATATCCTAGCCTAATATGATGTTATAGGAGCAATAAATAAATGAGTAATAAAATAACTAAAATACACCCAAGTAACTAATCTATGAATAATATGAAACCCCAAGTAAAAGGAGGGTTAGAAAGGCCTTAACTAATTCATCAAAGTCACGATTATCTTTGTAGTGGAGACAAGCTTAACAGTGCGGGAAATCATCGCACATGAGCCTAAGAAAATGTAGATCTAAGTTGTTTGACTGGAATGGGGTGCTTGGAAAAGGGATAGAGGCACATGGGGTGCCTTGGTCTACAATTTGGGTGCCTTGGTCCATGCAGGAGGTTCAAAAGCCAATTTCACAGTCATCAAGTGGTGTGAAGCCTTCATTGTTTATTGTGTGTGTCACATCTAGTTCGATGATGTTGTCTAAATTGCAATGAAGAATCATTTGTAAAACACCAAGTAAAGAATAAAAACCATAAAAAGAAAGATGCATATGAAGGGTTTGAACTATCCTCAGCCGCCACAATGGTGGAATTATCATTGAGTGTTGTACCACATCTCAAACCCAATGTAGTTATGTGTGTGTGTGTGGAATTTTTCCCTAAGTGCTCTTGTGCATGTCAAACTTTGTGAGTAGCGAGAAATAACTAGATGTAGAATGTAAATAATGTGTGCATGGAATAGAATAAACTCCCCTCCTATGAAGTGTGATGCAGAAAACCATCCTTGTGTCCCTTATGATGGAGCTAGCTAGATGCAAATGGATAAATAAAAGCCTTAATGGATATAACCTTAGGTGGTGATAGTAGTGCTTAGTGCTTGGTCCATTATTATGATCACATAACTTTATATTTATATGATTCCTTTGCTTGAATTTCATAATTAACCCCAAAAAGGCCAACTACCAAAAAGATAAAATGCTCAAATGGCTAGAAAGGACCCAAAAAGTGAGAGTAAAGTGTAAAGAGGACATAGGTGCCCAAAGGGACGAGAGCGCATGACATTAGCATCCTGGTTGGGCGCTCCCGGTCTAGAAAAGGTAAAACTAAAGTATAAGAAGACATACTAGTTCAATATAAGTGCAAGATCAAAAGTAGCAATAGAAAGCAAAAAAATATGGCCAAAGACATGGGTTAATTATTAATTTTCATACTTAGGAACCATGTAAATAGTAGTATGTAATCGAGACTAGATAATTACCCAAAGTGCATGATTTTGTGTTTAAATTTGCCACCACTTTATGTTGGTGAGAAGAATGCTCGGTAACATAAAGTAGATAGATATGTGTACTGATATCCATGTAGATTGATATAGAAAATGTGTCGAGGAACCAGACAAAGTGTGGAGCGATAAAAGGTGGAGCGTGGAGATTAAAGATGTAAAAGTGTAAAAAGTGATGAGAGTGAACCTAGGGTAGAAGCGCGTGTGTAGATGTCGATGTATGTGATTTAATTGCATGTTAGTGTTGATGTGCGTGATGTTAAGTGACATTGTTATTGATGTTGAAAACTTGCTTCCCATAAGGACAAACTTGCAAAAGAGAAGATGATCAAATAGTCAAATACACATGTATATGTGTAATAAAATTTGTGTAAATATGCATGTATGTATGTAAAAATTGTGTAATGAAAGTATGAAAATGAAAAAGGAACATGTGCACCTGAATCCTGATGAGAAAAAGGGTGTAGAAAGGATCTTATTAATGAAGTACGAGTTTTTTGGTTGATCTCATGCCACCGGCCGAAGGAGTGTATGGAGGAAATTTTGATTTATCCTTTAACCTCGTGGTTGCTTCCCAAAATTGAAGAGATCTCTATATTGTCTGGTTATTTGGGTGATCCAACACCACTGGATGAAGTAGTGTAGAGAGGAAGGTCTAGTTTATCCTCTAACTCGTAATCGCCCCAAAATGCTAAGGACAATCTTCCTGTAAAATTTGTTGTGTATGGAGTTATGTAGACTGTGTTGAACACATTCACTGTGTAACCCACTATGTCATGGACAAAAACCGAACCGTACCAATATTGTGATGTGTATACCTTGTATGGGGTGACTGATTCACCCAAATGACGCCCCCTCTTAAATTTGGTGAGTTTGTGCAAGCAGGGAACCCAATTAACAGAAAAAACAAGAAGAAACAAAATATAATATATTCAGTGTTGTATGAAAACATTACATAGGCTATTATATAGCCATAACCAAAACTAAACCACTTCCTACAAAATAAGAAGGAATACTAACAAATATCACGAGCGTATATATTGTTTGTTATAACAATTTATATGGCTACCAATATTACTAATTACAAATAATGAATTATATTTACCCTGCGGTAAATATCTTAATAACATAAATAATGTGAGCACTATAATATTTTCCTAACATTCCCCCTTAGTGCGAACATGGGGAAAACCTCCATACTACATTGCACCTGATTTCACGATCATGTGATTTTCCTTTGGATTATCACAAACCACAAGTTGGTTTTCCATCAGTTAACCAAAACCGAGAGTAAGGTGGTTTTCCAGTGGTTGACCACAAACCACAAAGGGGTGAAGGTTTTCAAATGGTTTACCTACAACCATATCGCGATGTGTCAATGCATCCTTCGACCCTCATCATAGTTTCTCTTCAGGAGATTACATATGGAATCCATCATAGTGCAAACATAACAATCCACACATACAAATCAAGCATATGCCATTTCTCCCCACAATGTGAAGTTTCCATAACACATTATTCGAAAACATCACACTGAAATAAACACACACTCACACATGTCACCATAGCAGAAGCAACCCCATCGTTGGTAATCGACAAGAGAACATTGATTTTCCTTCATCCTCCAATGCCTCTATCCTCTAGTGTGATGATGTTATCACAACAAGTTTGGAATTTGAGGCTCAAACTTTGCATGTCAATTTTAGAAGAAAATATCTCCCATAATTTTGACATATTTATTGGATGTCGGGTTCGCCCAAAAATACATCCATACAAGAGAGATATTTTACTTTGACACTCTCGACACATTTTATTGATGACTTGATAATGAATATTAACTCTAACGAGAGGATAATGAGAATAACCCTAAAATAATTTACTTGACTCTTTTATGACAACTTGTACCAATGACACAAATACGAAATTACACCTAGATGACTTTAAATTACTTTTACATACCCTATATAAATACTCAACACTTTTGTGATAACTAGAAATTCCCGAAACCACATAATGACATCATCTAAACCAATGATGAGTGCATAAAAAGAAACGAGACATAGACAAATATTAATAAACCAACCGAATCCTAAAGACTAATAGATAAAGAAACCAATAAACAACAAACCAAAAATAAACACTCCCCCGTTTACAGTAACTCACAATTATTTTTTATTATTTTCCTTTGAACCTATGAGGTGTACATCTCGAGGATTTGGTGAGTTGTCCTAATGCACCGTGAACATGAGCCAATGCACCGTGGACATTCGAGGATGAGCTTGACCGACCTATTTTCTTCGTTTGCTTTCGTGTTGACGGTGTGAGATTGAAGAACATTAGAATTCGATCTGAACCAAATGTAAGATTGAAGATGCATGCATTGACCAATGAGATTTGATAGATCTGGAAGGAGTGAGATAATTGGAAGGAGTGAGATAACGTCCAATCAGGGCCACTTGTCATCTTTAAGAGAGAAAACGCGGGTCTATAAAAACTTACACCTAGTTCCACCGTGTGAACACGCCTAATTTGATGCAGATCTCACCATATACAACGTTTGTATCATATCCTTCGTAGCACAATAATTAGTGACAATTGGCAGTCATAACTACAATGATATAGCTTGGGAGATTGTTTGAACTTTGTGTGAATGAAAAATCAAAATACAGACTACTCAACCTTGTCTACCACACGCAAGACAAATCTATCAACGATGTAAATTCTTGACAGAGTATATAGTTTTAAATGAAAATACTAGACTCCTCACAGAATTTGGGAATGTTTGAAGAGCTCGCAACACAATACAAAGTCTTTTCTCCAAATATATAGGTGGTGTTAATGCTAAGGCTAACCTTGGCAACAATATAAAATGTACTCTACTCAAATTTGGCAGTCACCACTCAAGATCTAATTCATCATGTTAGGAGATCATTGATCCATTACCGAACTATGTAGAAACTGAGTTGAATGTAGGATCAAGCCAATGAAATCACGAACTCACGACCAGATGGAACTATCAATGCATGATTTTATTTAAAGACTCTCATCTTGGATTATCCTTTCTCTGATTTCAGAGTTTGTGCAACAGGGGAACCCAATTAACGCAGAGAAAGAAGGAAGAAACAAAATACAATATATTCAGCATTGTATGAAAACAATACACATGTTATTATATAGCCATAACCAAAGCTAAACCACTTCCTAAAAAATAGGAAGGAATACTAACAAATATCATGATTGTATATATTGTTTGTTATAACAATATATACATACTAACAATATTACTAATTACAAATAATGAATTATATTTACCTTAAGTGTAAATATCTTAATAACATAAATAATTTGAGCACTATAATATTTTCCTAACATCCCCCTCTTTGGGGGTGCGTGTGACATCACTATAGGAGAAGGTGGCCCCAAAGAGAGGACCAACCGCCAAAACCGAAAATATGCCCTCCATGGTGGGGATGTTCTTGGTAGAAACCAAGGCACATGCAAACAAGTGGCTAGGAGACAAGTGTTAGTACGATCAAAGACAAGCATGCATGTATAAGACAAAGTGTAACCTACATAGACAATGTAGAATCTAAAATGCAAGATGATAATCTAAACACCCAAGAAGACAATGTAGGCCACAATAAATGGGTTGCACATATGGGACACCGCTCACGATGTCACAGAACACTCAAGGCCGTAGTGGCCGAAAATAAACAAACAAGTGTGTACACAAAACAAAGGGAAAATCCTGCATACAATGGAAAACAACAAGAAGTACAAACAATGTAATGATAACCATGTTGGAAAATAATCCCGCAAAACAAATGCTTCACATGAAGCACCCATTAGCACGTTAGAAAGATAAAATGTATGTCAAAAGTGTGTATAATCGTTAATGTAGAGTGCTAAGTACCAAATGAAATAATAACAACCGTAGTGTACGAAAGTGGATGCCCCAAGAGCCGTTGTGAGACTAGTACTAGGTATTGCACCAAACATCCATGTTGCGTGTAATGGACCTATATAATCTTCAATCACAACTAAAAGCAAGTGAACGTGCATGTGTGTATGGTAAAGATAATGACATACAAGATATCTAACCATCATGTGTAATAAGATGAATATATACAAGAAAATGTAAGAAAAAGTAAATGTGACCAAGATGTGCATCATGTTTTAGATGGATGAAATGGAATACAAAGTGAATAATAGGATCCACGTGCCCCCAAGTGAATGGAAGTGTATGCGGTGTGGTTCATTTTTTATGCCCCCTCGTAGTCAATAATGAGCTGTAAACGAGAGGGCATCATCACGAAATGGTCGAACTGTGTGTTTTTAGTGTGGTGGATGTATAGTGGTGATATACGACATAGATGAGGTGTGCGTGATGTTGTAGCCTAAGAGTATATCATGACAATATGATCGAAGGATTGATGATTTAAACTAAAGAGTATATTACTAAATGATTATCAGAATAGGTGATGATGATGTTAGATTAAGTGATGATGTATCCTACGATGTATATCACTACAAGATGAGTAGAAGGAATGGTGATGTAGCCTAAAGCGTATACCACTAAGTGATGCAAGTGGAAGTGATGATGTAGCCTATGGTGTATATCACTAAACTAGGAATTTCACATGATGGAAAGGATTGAATGATGAATGTGTGAGTGTGACAAGGTCCATTTGTGATGTATACCCTTAATGATCCAAAGATGGACCGTGGACTAGAGTGTGTCATAGGGTAACAAGCATTATGTTTAGGTGTAGTATTTTTGTAGATGCATGATATTTAGTGGATTTTTGAGTGGATTCCCTAAAAGGTTGGCAAGGCGATAAACTCCACCACCTAGCTTGTTGATAACAATTTAAGGACCGAGCCAATTTGGCTTAAATTTTCCTTTAAGAGGAGCTTCAACATTTGTATTTTTCTAATTTTCTTTTAGGAAAAGGTAACCTATATTGAACTCTAGGGTAGCTTGTTTTACAATTATATGCATGTGCTTATGCGAGATTGATATACATGAAGGTGTTCCAGTGCTTGAACATGGCGTGAATCTAACATCTCTAACTCATGTGACAATGGGTTCACCAAAATGATTAAAATAAAATGTTATATCCTAGCCTAATCTGATGTTATAGGAGTAGTAAATAAATGAGTAATAAAATAACTGAAATACACCCAAGAAAATAATCTATGAAAAATATGAAACCCTAACTCCAAAGAGGGTTAGAAAGGCCTTAGTTGATTCTTCGAGGTCGTAGGATCTGTGTTGCAGTGGAGACCACCTAAATAAGAGGAAGAAACGCGTCGATAAGTGCATGAGAAAATTCATATCTAAGTTGTCGTGGAGGTGGGATGGGGCACTGGAAAAGGGATAGAGGTTTCTAGGGTGCTCTGGTATGTAATATGTGCACCTTGGTTTATGCACGAGGTCGAAGAAAATTTCATTGGTTCAACAAGTGGTGTGAAGCCTTGACTACTACTGTGTGTGTGTGTGTGTGTGTGTGTGTGTGTGTGTGTGTGTGTGTGTGTGTGTGTCACACCTAGTTCGTTGATGTCGTCGTAAACCTGCAATGAAGAATCACCTGCAAAACCCCAAGCAAAGCATCAAAACCCTAAAAATAAATATGCATATGAAGGGGTTAGACTATCCTCAGCCACCACAATGGTGGACTTATCACTGAGCGTTGCACTACATCTCGGACCAATGTAGTTCTCTGTGTGTGTGTGGAGTTGTGCCTTAGGTGCTCTTGTGTGTGTGTCACACTTTGTAACGAGTAATAGCTAGATATAGAATGTAAATAATGTGTGTATAGAATATAATAAACTACC
The DNA here is from genome assembly GCA_018340775.1 of Taxus wallichiana var. yunnanensis. Classification (NCBI taxonomy): domain Eukaryota; kingdom Viridiplantae; phylum Streptophyta; class Pinopsida; order Cupressales; family Taxaceae; genus Taxus; species Taxus wallichiana. The sequence goes on from CM031235.1 coordinate 889,138,043, forward strand.
ATCCAATGAAGTGTGATGCATAAAACCATCCTTGTGTCCCTTGCGATGGAGCTAGATGGATGCAAATGGAGCAATAAAAGCCTTGATGGATGCAACCTTAGGTGGTGATAGTAGTGCTTAGTGTTTGGTCCTTATTATGATCACATAAATTTATATTTATATGATTCATTCACTTGAATTTCCTAATTAACCCTGAAAAGGCCAACTAGAAAAAGGATAGAATGCTCAAATGGCTAGAAAGAACCTAAAAAAGTGAGAGTAAAGTGTAAAGAGGACAAGGGCTCCTAAAGGGGATGAGGGCATCCGATGTTGGTGTCTTAGATGGGTGCTCAAGTCCTAAAAAATCAAAATTGGAGTATGAGAAGACAGTTTGAGCCAATAAATGTGTAAGACTGAAAATAAAAATAGAAAGAACCAAAAGAATGGCCAAAGACATGGGTTAATTATTACTTTTCGAACTTAGGAACCATGTAAATAGTAGTATGTAATCCAGACTAGATAATTACCCAAAGTGAGTGATTTTTTTTCTACACAATACTTTATTGACATGATATATATGTTCTTCCCAATTCTTACTGAAGATTAATATATCATCAAAGAATACTAAGAAAAAATTCTGCAAAAATGGTTGGAAGATTAAATTCATCAAACTCTAGAAAGTAGATGGCACATTTGTAAGGCCAAATGGAATTACAAAAATTCATAGTGGCCCTCATGTGTCCTAAATGTTTTTTTATGAATATCTTCATCACAAATTATTATTTGATGGTATCCTAATCGAAGATCTAATTTTGTAAAATAAACAACACCATGTAATTCATCTAACAAATCTTCAATGACAAGAATATGATACTTATCTTTCACTATGTATTTGTTGAGCTCCTTGTAGTCTGGACACATGCACCAACCTTCATCCTTATTTCTTACCATCACCACTAGAGAAGAGTAAGCACTTTGACTATGACGAATAATACCTACTTCCAACATCTCTTGTACCATCTTCTCAATCTCACTCTTTTGGAGATAAGGGTACTTATAAGGTCGAATGTTGGGTGGTTGGCTTCTGGTACTAACTGAATAACATGATCATGATATCTTTTAGGTGGTAAACCTTTCGAAATATCGCCAAACACAAATTAGTGCTCATAATGGTCTGTAGATCTAATGGTATAGGGTCTTTTGATGGTTGAGCTTCCATTGAAAATAATTATGCCATGAACTCATTTGCACCCTTCTTAAGCATTTTCTACATTTGATGAGAACTTACCAACTATGGAGCTTTATCCTTCATCCCATGCAACTCAAAAGTCCTTCCTTCATAATGGAATTGCATGAACAAATCCTAGAAGTTCATGTTGATTGTTCCAAGGTAATAAGCCATTGCACCCCCAATACAATGTTTTCTCCTCCAATTGAAATGACATACATGGGGTCCTCTAGCAGGTAATCTCTCATAGATAGCTTAATGTTATGGAATTTTCCTAAAAAACTAACTTTGCCTTTGATTAAGAAAATATAGTATTTTTATAGATGCCTAAATATAATTGAAATGTAGTAGTAAATGAATGAACAATTAAATACAAAATGACCCAAGAAGATAAGCAATTAAGATTTGAAACCCTAGGTACAAATGAAGAGATAGAAAGACTTAGTTGATTCGCAATTAATTCCAAACTGTTCGAAGTGTTAAACTAATGAATAGAGAAGGGAGAGTGACACAACAAGCCTAAAAAAATGTAGGGGTGCGAGAATATGCTAGACTAGGGTGCCTATAGAGGGTCTGGGCACCCTAGACAAGTTCTGGGTGCATGTGATCACGAGGAATTCAAAACCAGATTCACATGATCGCACGATGTTTGATGTCCTTCGCTTCTTATCACTAGTATGTCACACCAAGTCCATACATGTCACTAGTAACCTACGATACAAAAATGACCTGAAAAACCCTTAAAAGTGTATAAAATCCAAAAAAGAAAATAATGCACATGAGGGGTCAGACTGTCCTCAGCTGTCAAATGAGTGATCATATGACTGAGCGTTGCACTACATTTTAGATAGGGAGTACATGAAAATGGGGCCAAAAGGGGGTCTTAAGTGAACACTTTTATGAAAAATAAAAAACTTCAACTTGTATGATTTATTTGAGATGGTTATACTCAAAATTTGAAGATGTTATAAGAACATGAATTGTAGCATTTCATGTCTAATTTCTAAACTACTACTTTTTTTTAATGGTTAAGTGTAAGTGGGTTAAATATCTAAAATGGCAATAGGTGCTCATGTTTTTGCAAAAAAATATAGTATACAATCATCATGCCCCCACCATTTTTTGAGCTCTATTTAATATTTTAAAAATCCTTTGGTAGAAAGATAGGTAGGAGTATCTAGTTTGGGATATAATTTTTTTGGATTTTTTTAGTAAATATTTATTTTTATGATTTTTCAAGTACCAAGATTTTGAAAATTAAAAACTAACGGATAGCTGATCGTGCCCCCCCTAACTATCTTAGAAAATATCTAAAATTAGTTTTTTTAATATGTATAGAATTATTCCTAGTTTGGGACTATATATTTTTTATTCAATTTCAACGAGTCTAAAAAATATACATGATGAAAGATAGATGTGTATAAACTCAAAAAAATAGCTACAAAAAAAGACAAAATAATTAGTATGGAAACCTTATATTAGTCAAAAAATTTGAAAAATCATATTTTTAGAAAGAAGAAAGTTTACTCAACCTCGTAGTCATATTTTTAATAAATTTGTTGATCATTTTAGTTGGATTTATTATGGAGGAAGACATATTTTACCATTTTCTTCAAAAACACGTTGTTTGCTATGTTTTAAGAGTCCATGCCTCAGGCTTGGGGATCCAAACCAGATCCAAGCCAAGAGGTTTGCCTTAGAATAAGGAAATAGAAAAAAGTGTACACGTTATAATGTGTACGCATTATGTTTTTTATATACTTCATGCCCTCCAATGTCCTTTTCCACCTCTTTCACAGGATTTTTGTCCCCTTTCTCTCTACTCTGGACATTCCTGTACATTCTTGCGCGAATTTTGAGTAGTTGAGCTTGTCCCCTACCCCACTATCTATATTTTTGTAATCATGGGGGATAAAAATGACGTAAGGACATGAAGAAGGTTAATAAAAAGACATTGGATCAATCAAGAGATGTAAATAATGAAAGTGAAGTGGATGCAAAAACTTTGTGGAGGGAAAGGTACATCTACTATATCAAATGTACCTAATGTTTTAGAAAATAAGGATGAAATACATAATGAAAATGAGGAGAATAATGATTTTGCAATGAATATTGATAATGAATTGAATGATAATGTTGGTATGGATAAATAAATTGGTATGAATCCAAATGTTGAACCTTTACCTAAGAATCCAAATGTTAATCCTGAAATTTGCATGGAAACATTGAATGAAGAAAGTAACCTTGCTAATGAATATTTACCTCTAAGAACACATCCTTCCATTTTGCATAGAAAACCCATTCACTTAATTGAAATTTATGAAAAAATTATAAAACCAATTCCTAACAAAATGTCTGAAAGAAATTTGATAAAAAAATCTACGAAAAGTTGGGATAATTACTCGAGAAATTAAATGATACAAAAAGATGTCAATTATTTGTTACATTTATGAAATTAATTAAGATGAGACCTACAATGAATACCCTATGGTTAAGAACATTTAATGTTGATGATCAAAATGTGACAATTGTTGAAAATATGCATAAAGCATACCATATTGTAGGTGTCAACAAACGTACTCAAAGAAAGTAATGTTACACGACGTGCACATACTAAGCGTATAGTAAGTGATAAAATAGTTAATAAATGCTTGATTAAAAAAACAATCATAGAGATTTGAAGCTAAATAGAAAAACACTAATGAAAGCAATAGGGAGATGCAAAATTCTTGATTCAACCAATAACATTAACTATTGGGAATTCTCTAGTAGACTCCCACGGAAAGACAAGAATACATATGATATTCTAAAAGAATTACTTGTAAAGTTTTGGAATGAGAACACAAGGGTGTCACCGAATATAAGAGATACCTTGAAAATAAGAATATGTTCTCGTAATTGTGAATCTTGTACAAATTTTTTTGTAGATATGACTCAAACACAATTGTTCTCTAAGTTTAAAAATGAAAATCCAAAAATTAACATTAGCCAAATACATTTTTGAAATGAACAAACCCTTTTATGTGAAAATCAATCACTCACATACCACTTGTTGTTGTAGGCATCATGTTGAATTTTCAATGCATTATGATTTTTTTGTCAAGTACGTTGTGTTTTGCATACTGACATCATGTTGTAGGAGTGTGGATTAAATGTCCCACCAAAATCTATAAGGGAATTTATTCCTATGATATTTTGTGAAAGATCAACTAGACAATTTTTTATAACAAAGCATGTTTGGATGGAACATGCAACATATGTGGTGGCTTGCCAAAATTGAAAAGTTATATCCATGAGGAGAGTACACATTCAATAGGAAAAGAATTGTAATGCCCGTTCGATGTTTCCCCAGTCCTTGACATGACGACCCTGTTGCTAAGCATGGGAGATTTGTGTGCATGTGCTCTCGTTGACCGTTGTTGACTTTTCCTTGTCGCAATGAAGATTTTGCACCTTCCCTCTCCTTCTTGCCTTTCGGGTCGTTGTCGACACCCCAAACTGTGGACCTCGTAGTGTCATGGATGACTATCTGGTTAAAGGAAAATCTAGTTCTCGGTTCTTCGAGTTTTCCTGGTCATCACCATTAATAGGATTAATAATTATTATCATTATTTTAGCCGTAAAATCATTAAAATAATGTTTATAATAATATTATAATTTATATTGCCGACTTACGATCAGTTGCTTTTGTGTCAAAATTTTATCACTGGAAATGGATTAACTTTAAGCTATATTTTATTTATTTATCTACTTCGTTTTAGGGTCTTATGACCTTTTTAGATTAAAACAAAAAAAAAAGTTTTAAATTAAAAAGCCGTGATTTTTTTGTGGGGCGGATTTAGGGCTCGGACTCCAATTGTTATTTTCCTTTTGTTTTTTTGGTTTGCATCTTTATGGTTTGGTCGTGGGGAGAAGCCACTGCCATGGAGGGAGGGAGGAAGCCTTTCCTACATTTGACTAGATGAAAGAATGAGACAACTTCTCTGGAATGCGTGTATTGCAGCATATACAGAAGGCATGGGTTTCCTCAAGAGACAGTCACACTGTTTCACGTGTGCAGCAAACAGGGTTCCAACCCCATCAGTTTTCATTTGCTAGCATACTCCCAGCCTGTGCCAAAATAAGAGCTTTGAAACTAGGTGCAGACATCCACCAAAGCATTATGGAGAAGGGATTTTTGTGTGTTTTAGTTGCAAGTGCCCTGGCAGATACATATGCAAAATGTGGAAGCATGTGAACTGTTTGACAATGCCTGAAAGAAATGTGCTTTATGGACTGCAATGATTGCAGGATGTGCAAAAAAATGAGTTTGTTGAAAAGGCCTTGGAAAATTTCAAGCAAATGCAATTGGTACATGTAAAGCCAGACTCCACAACCTTTTCCAGCATCCTCCCAACCTCTGTCAAAATGGGAGCTTTAGAGCAGGCCTCGGACAACCATCAAAGCATAATGGTAGAGGATTTTTAGTTGCAAGTGCGCTAGTAGACAAGTATGCAAATTGCGGAAGCATACACAAGGCAAGTCAATTGTTTGACAAAATGCCTCAAAGAGATGTGGTCTTATGGAACATACCCTGACCATGTAAGTTTCATTTTTGTTTTATTAGCATTTAGCCATGCAGGTTCAGTGCATGAGGGTTGTAAATACTTCGATGGCATGAGTGCCTCTTATAGAATCATGCCTAGAATTAATCATTATGTTTGCATGATTGACATTCTTGGCCATGCCGGTTATCTTGAGGAAACCCTATATTGTATCATCAACATGCCAATCCGGCCTGTGGTGGCTGTGTGGATATGTTTGCTTGGTGTTTGATGAGCACATGAGAATGTGCAAAATGTGGAGGCATGCTTAAGGCATGTGAAGTGTTTGACAAAATGCCTTCAAAAATCATGGTCTCATGGTTGCAAGATTTGAGGCTATGCACAAAAGGAGGAAGATCTCATTCTATCCAAACAACAACAATAAGAAACCATTTGATCATGCTCAACAAGTGGTGGGTTGAATCCAGAAGGTAGGAGAAATGTGATCAGAGTAGCGGAATGGTTTCAAATCTGTAGTTACAGATTTTATGATAGACGTGTATGTAAAATGGTGGAGCTGTGGATGCTCGTGATCTGGTTGACGATGTGCCCAAGCAAGATACTGAACCGAATCCCGCAGTTTCGACCGACTTCATTCTCAGGCATGGTTCATCTTCCCTTACCTCTCATAATTCTCATGTTTTAGTTCTCTTTTGCAACTTAATAGAATTTTAAAATATTAGGATTTTAATACCGTTAAATGTTTATTTCAACTCGTTGCTAAAACAATGAAATGTCGTGTCAAAACTCATGAAGTCAAAATAACCCATTGGCATTAAAACATGAACTCCCACCCTCATTCCGAGGTGATGTAGAAAACTTCCTACCCAACTGGATCGCTACAACATTTTCGTATCGACCAGATGAAATTGACGTTCCAGAAATAATGTTGACCATCTTCCTGTTTAAAAAGTTAATTTTTGCATTTTTCAGAGACTCATTAAGTACTCTTCGTAACCCTGAAAATGAGATGTTAAGTTTCATTCATGTACCTTGGTATGCGAGGAGTCACCTTGACCTTTGGATCGACCCCGAATGAACATATGTGATCTTTTTGACGCTCTTATAGGAGCCTTGTTACACTAGTTTACAACAGTAGAAAGTTGTCAAATCTAGAAAGTTGGCTTTTGTTTTGAACTCGCCATTTGAAACTGGATAGAGAAATTATTTCCCATCTTCGCAAACCTCTAGTGTTTATACTAGACAATTACATGGAACATTCATCTTAGGGAAAAGCACTCTTCTGGATAGTTTGGAAAATCCATTTTGTAGGCCTCCGGCCATAGTTTGACGAGGTCAAACTGGACCAATTTCGACTTGTCGCTCCAGAAAACTTGTCGCCGTTTGAAAATGGTTTTCTAGTTCTCAGTCCCGTCGACTCTGATGAATTCTCCTCATATAGGGGAACTTGTAGGAAGTGTCTCGTTGCATGCTCATCCATCGAACGTTAGTTATGGATGCGGTTTTCTAGGCCCTCGAGCTAAATTTTGTTCATTTGCAACTGGGTCAACTACGACCAGTGGCCCCGGAGAACTAGCCGCCAAACGTAAACCGTTCGCTCTTTCCCATTTCGTCAGTTGCTATGAACTCTTGGTATATCTGGGGACTCATAGAAAGTTAATCATGGTGTGCATTCTCATTCGAGAAGATAACTTTTGGAAGTGCAGTTTCTTAGCCTCCGAGCCCGTTTTGTATGTTTTTGTAGCTAGTAAGAAAATGTAAAAATAGAAAGCTGCGGACCCTCGTAGGGTTGCCAAACCACCCTGTAAACTCTTAACACATACAAATAACTATTTAAAACTCTATAGTGGAACTTTTGTGTGCATTAGAACTTTTGACAAAATGGTGTTTTCTCTCTCTTCCCTTCTCTTTCTCTCTCCTGGGTTACAAAATGAAGAAAAATGAAATGTAATGAATACATGTCTCTAGACCTTTTTATTTTGATTGAAAATTGTAATTATTGTCATATGTAAATGGGAAACTGAAAAATGATACTTATGTTAGGTTAGGGTGGATGCCATGCCAGTGAATTATCGCTGATATCATGCTCACGTGTTTTTGCAGGATGAAAGAATGATGACGTAAAGGCGTTGTGTAATGCATTAATTATCATTGTAATTTATATAGTTCATTTTTAAATGAATAAATGTATTTTGTAGTCTCATGTTTCTGAAGGTTATATTTGATAATTTGTTGCTATGTATGAGATGTTGGTTTCTAGGACATCTAGGAAATGTGCATTTAATCTTAGGTTCAATTTTGATTCAGAGAACACATGGTTAAAAGGGGTTGATATTTGTATAAGGTAAATAAATTTGAAGTAATATCTTGTAGTGTATATTTAGTGTTCATTAAATGATTAATGAGTCATCTTGTGCATTTATACCTTGTCAATGTAATAAAGAGAATTAAATTGAAACACTCTACCCTTGTTCAATATCGGAGCATAACTTGTTTTCATGTGTGATACTCCTTACATGGTTAACACATTGAAAACCCCAGAGTGAATTTAAACCCTACACTCGATGGAAATCTCCTAGTTTGAGTAAACAAGAACCTGAGAATGGGCTTATTGTCTTAGTCAGTATGTTTAGTGACATTGTCTTACACTCGTCATAGGAGTGAGTGACACAGTCAAACTTCTCTTGGAGTATGTAGAGCTAATTCCTCCTTCGTATCCTAGCGGACTACCTTGTCTGCCGAAGATAGATTTAAAATTAAAGTTCTTCATCGAGTGAAATCCCTGTTGGATCCAGACAACATAGATGGAGGTTGTGACTTAGTTGTTCTAGGTCTAAATCTCTTAGTAATGAACCCCTTAGCTCCGCACAGCTAATTGTGTTACCATGGATTCTCTCAACATAACACCTTGATCCTTTATTGAAGGTGGTTTAGTATAAAATTGTCCTCTTGCTTAAAACTCATATATAGTTGAGGGGTAGGATCCTTAGGTGAAGTTGGAATTAATCTAAAACTCAGTTGATTTAGATGTTAACTTAGGGTTCGTGTGTAGCTTCAAGTCTCCTAATCATGTATGTCTTCAAGAGGTTAGGCAAACCATTTCATAACTCCTTTTGCAAGACAATGCTAGTAATAAGGCCATAATGTGACGTAGAAAATAAAGCATATAAGAGTAAAGACGAGAATTGAGGTTAGGAATAATGCCACTCTTGGAGACCTTATAACTCAATTAAATATCTTTATGTGTTTCAAAGAATATGTATTGCATTGTTGTGATCAAACTACGAGAAAACAAAAGATATATAAATATAAAAAGGAAGTCATTAAGTCATTGATTTAGAATAACTATGGTAGGAAAATAACTTTTCCGTGATCGAAGAATGTTTTGTGGTAAAAAGCTATCTTGCAATTAAATCTCCGTTAAATCCTAATATCGCTATATGGACACCAAGTCACATCCACTTGAGTTGTAAGAATAGAAAGGTAGATACTGAATATATGTTCGAGAAGAATATTCTTCACATAAGAACAAGATAATTAAGTATTTAGTACGCATTTGAACTTAAGAATCTGTAGGTGGACAAATGAGAAATTTATCCTTACCCAATAATGTTCTTGGAATGTTAATCGTAACTAAAATACAATTAAAGAAATGATGTGTTGTGGGTTCGCCATTCCTTGAGTCTTCCTTTTTTGGTTGGGGCATTGCTAGTATTCGTTCATTGGGAAAAGTGTGGCATCGACATGCCTATGTTGTTCTCATGTGTCTATGTGAGTCGATGACTTATGTGATTGTCGTACGAGTCAAGTTTCTGTACTTGGAGCCCTTGTTGTGTTGTGTGTAGTGAGCAATGTAAGTAAAAAAAAATTATCTTGGTATTTTACTGTTGTATTTGGGTGTGTAAAATGTGGCCACTACAAGAATTAGTTGGTTTCAAAAATTATAAATCTATAGCATATCAACTAAAATATGGAAAAGAATCTAAGAGGTGTGAGATTGTCATTGAAACAATTACCTCTATCAAAATATATGGTCAAATTCAAAGGGAAATTGTTTATGAGTATACGCAAGGCACACATATAGAGCTTGATGGTTAGATGAACAATTTAAGTTAAGAAATGACACATTCCCACTTGATACTATTGTTTTATTAGTTAATTTGCAGAGAATTACTCATTGCAGTAGACACAAATGGAGGTTTAGTCACAATACTATAACTCAGTGTAAATTTCTATTTTCATGCATATAACATTCATGCACTCTCCGAAAAGCACTAAGAAAGATTAAAAAATATTAAGAGATTATCATTTCTACATCAATGATGATCAAACACATTCTATAGAATATGTGCAAGGGTGTTTCCAGTTGTTTTATGCAAACTTGAATGAGAGGAACATTGTTTTTAATTAACATTACATTTGGTCGGACAACTGCACATCACAATTCAAGAATGCATAAATTTTTTATTAGCTAAGCAAGATGCACATTGAAATAGGTGTACAACATATCTAGAGTTTTACTAAGATGGGACATGGGAAAGGAGAGCATGATGGCGCAAGAATATGTGTGAAAAGATCCTTTGCAAGAAAAGAATTAAAGTTCAAAGATGGTGCTAAATTAATAGGTGTAGAAAACATTGTTAATTGGTGTATCTAGAACATGGGCCATAAATCTCGGGATATTTGAATGGTTCATAGATATTTCTAGTTGATAGAGGAACAAAATTTGGAAAGCTATGAAGATTGTATGATAGTTATAAGATCAAGTGATATGCACTCATTCCGTAGTTCAAATGCAAGTTCTTGCATTATTCATACTAGGTGCATGACATGGTTTTGTATATCATGCATTGATTTTGTGTGGAATGAATGTGAGTCACAATAGTGGGTGGATGAATGGACTTGTAGACCTCTAATTCCACTCGACACATATCAATTTCCACGAGAATTACAACTTAAAGTGTTTTCATATCATATGACAAAACCACTTGAGTTTGACCAAGTCTTTGATTTAGCGCAACAAGGTACATATGTATGTCATGTTATAAATTTATAAATTATTAAATGCTCAACTCTTAATGTATTTTAAATTTGAATTTAGTTTTATCTCGTGATGTAGGGCATGTTTTTGTAGTTATTGTGACATAATTTAACAAAGAGGAACATAATACTTCTTGTCTCATTTTGTACATGAGAAACAAAAATTGAATTTCTCGGTCATTGATGGTGAAAACCTTAAGTATCCCACTAGGTTAGTGGTAGTCACCGGTTTTGACGATATCCTATCAAAAAATCAAATGCTTGGTTATTTGAATACTATGAAATACATAGAAAGATACTTCACTATTCAAATTTGGTTCTTGCAACAAATATTCAATTGATCAAATATCAAGGTAGGCCATCAAACAAGAATATATGGAAGGTTCGTGAATCACGATCAATATATAATTATTGCTCTTTGTCAAGAGTAGAGTTGATCATTATGGTTCATTGGATTGAATTTCCAAAGGTATGTTCACTTAAGATTAGATATACATCTACATGAATTTAATTTGAATATTTACTATAATGATTTTTTAAATTTTATAGGTTTTAAAATTCTATTTAATTTCTTATTAATATGTTTACTAGGTTAGTGGTGCCACGAAGCTTCCACCTTCATGTAGTTGGAACTGTTAGTAAATAATTTATTATTCTTGAAGATAAGAGAAGCTAAAGGAGACTAAATATTAGAAAGGAACAACAAGAAGAAATTCTCATTTCACCACCTATATTGTATGAACCATCTCTTCTTGACATGTTTCTAGTACTTGTTTTGCATTAAAAGATTTTAGGCACTAAAACAAAGCCTTGAACCACCATTTATCGGGCTACCCCAACACATGGGAACATTTGGTTTGGTTTCATGAGCTTTCGTTTGCAAAATATTGCATTGGACAACCTTACACTGACTCACACTGCAATATTAAAGATATTGCAACTGCAAAGAATAGGACAGTAAGAGAACCAAATTGAGATGGGAAAAAATAAGAAATAATGTCGTAGAGGGTCTGAACGTGGAGGGTTAGGATAAGACGAGAACTTTCAAGGTGCCTTGGAGACCAAGAAATCACCCAAAGAACTTATTATGTTTTTTTCTCTCAGAGATGTTAAGGGACTACACACTCGATCGCGTAGCTCAAAAGTACCAAGATCATTGGGAACTAAAAATAATCCTCACCCACCATTTATTAAGCCACCACGACACGTGGGTGTATTCAGTTTGGTGCCATGATCTTTCGTTTGTAAAATATTGAATTGGATAACTTTAAACCGACACACACTACGTAATATTTGGCACGGTTGTAAACAATAGGACAATAAGAGGACTGAATTGAGATGGGGAAAATCGAGACAAGATTTCATAGAGGGTCCCAATGTGGAGGTGTAGGATCAGACAAGACCTTTCAAGGTGCCACAAAGATTGAGAAATATCTGACGAACTTATAGCCTTTTTTTCTCTTAGGGATTTTAAGGGACTACGTCTCGAATGAAGTATCCTGGAAGCACTAGGATTGTTGGGAACTAAAACAAATCCTCCCTAAGTGTTTACCAAGCTACCATGATGCGTGTGCATAGTCCTGTTTGGTGCGGGAGATTTTGTTTGTAAAATATTACAGCGAGACAATCTTACATCGACTAATACTAGACTATTCGACATGGTTGCAAACAATAGGAAAATGAGAAGACTGAATTGAGATGGGGGAAAATGAGAAATTATTTCATAGAGGATCTCAATGCAAAAGTGTATGATCAGAAGATACCTTTCAAGGTGCCACAGAGACCGAGAAATCACCGAGGAACTTATAGTATTTTTTTTTTCTCTTAGGGCTCTTAATGGACTACGCCTGATCGACGTAGCTCGAAAGCACCAAGATAATTGAGCACCAAAATGAATCATCCCCAATATTTCTCAAGGCTACCCGATGATGTGTGTGCACAGATCTATTTGGTTCCACGAGCTGTTTTTACAAATATTACATTGGACAACCTTACATTGACTCATAAATGACTATTCGACACGATTACAAACAATTGGACAACGAAGAAAAAAATTTAGATGGGGAAAACCGAAATTTTTTTTTCACAAGGTCCCAAAAAAGAGGTGTAGGATTAGACGATACCTTTCAAGGTGCCATAGAGACCAAGAAATCACTCGGGGACTTATAGCTTTTTTGCTCTCGGATATCGGAAGGGACTACACTCGACCGACGTAGCCCGAAAGAACCGGGATTGTTGTGCAAAAACAAAGCTTCCCCAAGAATTTACTAGGAAACCCCGATGCATGTGCATAGTCTTTTGGTGTCATGAGCTTCCATTTGTAAAATATTGCATTGGGACAACCTTACACTGACTCACAAACGACTATTCAACATGGTTGCAAAAAATAGGACAAAGAGAAGACCAAATTTCAATGGGGAAAACCGACATAGAATCTCGTAGAGGGTCCTAACCCAGAGGTGTAGGATCATACGATACCTTTCAAGGTGCCACGGAGACCGAGAAATCACTTGGGAACTTATAGCCTTTTTTTCTCTCAGGGATCTTAAGGGACTACGCTCGAACCGATGTAGCTCGGAAGCACTGGGATCGTTGGGCACTAAAACAAAGCCTCCCCAAACATTTACCAAGCCACCTCAATGTGTGTGCATAGTTTGTTTGGTGTCATGAGATGCCATTTGAAAAATATTACATTGGATAGTGTTTAGGTTAAACCATATACCAATGTTGTACAAATCTATATCAAATTAAAGCATACAAGCAATAAACACAAAATTTAACCAAAAGATAAAATAAACAAGAGAAAGATAACACTAGATATAACGTGGTTCACCCAGTGTGGGCTACGTCCACCAAGAAATGACCAATATATTACTCTAGAGGATATACAATTGAAGATATGTGATCTTCCATGCCTTACATGATGTACAATACTTTTCCTCTCACAAACTTATCTCGGCTCTCTCCAAGAATTCTCTCTTTACAATTCTAAATTCTTAATGAGTTCTCTCCTTCTAACCCTATCTTTCTAGCTTATATATGCATATAAAAACTTATGAAACTTTAGTTATGCAATTACAATCATTAGATTAACTTTATATCAAAGGTTAGATCTAATTCCCATAAGTTAAATAAAACAAATGCATGTGTGCAACCGATGATGTCGATTCACGCTTGCTTTGATTGATTCCAATCCTAGGTGGTGACGTTGGTATTCCAAGCGATGTCGGTTATTGTGTATTCTAGAAAGTTAATAAAGCATGTTATTGTGAAGCAATTAAGCTCCACAACTCAATAATCTCCCACTAGAGATAAATTGTTTCAACTGTACCGCATAACTTCATTCTTGGATCCTTTTCCTTGGCTTGTGTCTCCCTTTTCAAGTCTCAAATTCAAAGACCAACGAAGTGGAGTGAAGCTCCAACTTCTCCTTTTATAATGACTTCGTTAGCATATCCGCAGAGTTATCATTTGTATGAATTTTTCTACAACTTCAGTTACCCATCCTCCAACACTTTCTGTATGAAGTGATATCTCAAATGAATGTGTTTTGTTCTTGAATGAAATGTTGAGTTATTTTCTAGATGAATTGCAATTTGACTATCACTGTACAATCTACAATCCTCTTGCTCCTTTCCCAAATTTTCCTTGAAACTCTGCTCATCCATATCATCTTCTTGCTAGCCAGTAGCTGAAACATATTTCACCTCTGTAGTAGACAAGGCAACAACCTTCGCAACATTGAAATCCAATTAAATTGTCATCCCACTTACTAAGAAAACATATCCAAAGTGGTGCTCCTGCTACTATCCAAATATCCATCTATATATGATTCAACATAGCCACATGAAAGAAGTATCGACCCTCCATAGCATAATTGCATGCAGACGTTCCTCTCAAATACCGAGAATCCATTAGATTTAATTCCAATGCTCTTTACTTGGATTGGCCATAAATCGCTCACAACTCCACTTTGCTTGTATAATGTCTGTCATTCTGGTATAAACCATATCACACATAAGAATTCCAACTGTTGAATCATATGGAACTCCTTTCATGTACTCGACCTCCTCATGTGATGTAGGAAACTGATCTTTTCTCAATTTTAAGTTTCTAGCCATATGTGTACTAACAGGTTTTAAATTCCGCATATTAAACATTTCCAACACCTTATTGATATAATCCTCCTGAGACAAATACAACTTCTTGTTCTTCATGTCTATATGAATTTTCATGTCAAGGATTTTCTTTATGGATCCCAAATCCTTCATTGCAAATGTGTGAGCTAAATTTTCTTTAAGCTCACCAATGTCTATACTAGATCCTGTAATAAGCATATTATCCACATACAATAACAAAATAATATATCTCTCATTTTCAAGCTTTTTGAAATAAACACAATGGTCGGATTCACATCTCATATAACCATGCTTATGCATGAAACTATCAAACATTATATACCATTTCCTTAAGGCTTACTTGAGCCCATACAAAATATTTTTCAACCCGCACACAAGTTTCTCCTTACCCTTGACTACATAAGCAAGCGATATTTACATATATATCTCTTCCTCCAAATCAATGTGAAGGGAATTAGTCTTAACATAAAGTTATTCTAAATGAAAATATTCTACTACAACTAAACTTAGAACAATACGAATGGAAGTCATTTTAACTACATGAGAAAAAATCTCACCAAAATCAATACTTACTTTCTGTGCAAATCCTTTTACCACAAGCATTTCCTTGTATTTTTCTCTCTAGCCTCTTCTTCCTTGATCCTATAAACTCATTTGTTCTGTAGTGTTCTCTTACATGCTGGAAACTTGACCAAATCCCAAGTTTGATTCTATTTTAAGGAATCCATCTCCTCATCCATGTCATGCTCCCACTTCTTGTGGGTATCCACCTGCATTGCTTCTTCAAATTTTTCTAGTTCACCACTATCAGTAAGTAATAGATAAGATAAGGAAGGTGTAAATATTTCTAAAGGTCTACTTACCCTTTGTGACCTTCTCACTGAGATTTGGGGTGTTGAAGGCTCAATATGAGCTCATTTGAAAATTCGTATCAATTTCTAATAGTTACGACGTTGGTCACCAGAATGACGCGCTAGTTCAGCTAACTAACATCGGTCGTGCTCATATGTGGCCGACATTGGTCTGCAACTAGTGTCCATTTTGTTCAACAAAACTGGTTCAAGCCGACCGACACCGAGTGCTTGTAGATGTCTTTTCTAAATCTAAGAATGAGTTTTCTTCCACAAAATTTTAAATTGGTTCATCTTTAGGTACCAAAACTTGATCCTTGTACATTCTCTTTTCATTTCATTCAATGTCATGACTCCTAACAATCTTAGAATCTTCTAAA
The DNA here is from genome assembly GCA_018340775.1 of Taxus wallichiana var. yunnanensis. Lineage (NCBI taxonomy): Eukaryota > Viridiplantae > Streptophyta > Pinopsida > Cupressales > Taxaceae > Taxus > Taxus wallichiana. Next base: position 889,154,204 of record CM031235.1, read on the forward strand.
TCCCAAAACGGAATCCGAAATCACCAGAGCCATAACCAATAAAAGTACATCTCTTGGATTTAGCATCCAAATTCTTTCTATTTTCTTTATCAACATGCACAAAATCTTATGAACCAAATACTCTAAGAAAAGAAAGATCTACCTCTTTTTTAGTCCAAGCTTCTTCTAGTATTCCACCATCCAGTGCACTTGAAGGCCCACAATTAATTAAATAAACCACCGTGTCTATTGCTTCTACCAAAAACTACAAGGGTAATCCAGCATGTATCCTCATGCTTCTTACACATTCCATGATTTTCTTGTTCATTATTTCAGCAACACCATTCTCCTGTGGTGTTCTAGGAACCGTTCTTTCTCTGTTTGTTACATTTATTGAACAATAATCATTGAAATCCTTATTGTAGTACTCACCACCATTTTGATCTAAGGAATTTAACTTTGAATTTGATTCACTTTCCACAACGGATTTCCATATTTTAAAAGTTTCAAAAACATCGATTTACATTTAATACAATAAACCCATACCTTTTTGTGGCATCATCAATGAAAGTCACATAATATTGGGATCCACCATGCGAAACTACCTAGGCTAGTCCCCACACATCTGAGTATACAAGCTCCAATTTTTCTCCTTTTTATTGCCCTAACTTTGAGAAATATCTCTCTTCTTCTTTCCAAATATGTAATAATCATAGAAATTAAGATCTAAATATTTTAAATCGATAACTTACCCTTTTCCTTTAAGATCTACATTCCTTTTCACTCATATGGCCTAGCGATTATGCCACATGCTTGCATCGAATTTGAAGTAGATAGCACAAAAATGGAATTAGTACACAGGTAGACAAATATAATGTTCCTACCTTCTTGCCTATTTCCATACAATAAGGGATCCCTTGGTAACTTTCTAAGAATCGGATGTGAATGTAACCATGCATCCAGATTCACCTAGTTTCTCTGGAGAAATTAGATTTCTCTTGAGGCTTGGAACATCCCTCAAATATTTCAATACCCATGTATTTCCATTTTGAAATTTTAGATGAAATTCACCTTTACCAGTAATATTACATGGTTCATCATATCCTAAATAAACATGTCCAAAATTACCCTAAACATAATTTATGAAATAACCCTTATTAGGGGTAGTATGGAAAGAAGATCCATAATCTAAAAACCATGATTCTACTTTATTATCCAAGGAGAGGATAAGAGAATTTTGCATTACCTCACTTGCAACATTTGCCTCTTTACCTTTATCTGGTATATTCTCTTTGTTTTCCTTGAACCAACACTCCTTTTCATGTCCTATCTTTCCAAAATTTCAGCAGATTATATCTTTGACTCTGGATCTAAATCATCACTCGTTGATTTTGATTTCCCATTATTCTTGCTCTTGGATCTATCCTTTGACCTTCCTCGCTTTCCACATTCAAATCATTTCCAGATGTTTAAATTCTCTGTAATTTTCATGCATTTTTCTTCATTGAGGATTATACTAACCACATCATGAAACTTTAAAATATCAAAAGCAGACGTTGTATTACTAACAACCATTACCAAATTATCTCAACTATCTGGCAAAGAGCATAAGAATAAAATTTATTTCACTTCATTATCAAATGGAATATTAACCAATTTTAATTGATTAACAATAGAACATAAATCATTCAAATGATTTGATACAGATCCACCTTCTTGAATTTTAGAATTAAATAATTTCTTCATCAAATAAACTTTATTCGAAGCACTTGGTTTTTCATATAAATTAGCTAAAGCTTTCATCAAATCTACCGTGGTTGTTGCTCGTTATATTGAAGTACAGATGTTGCCAAGCTCAATCTTATAGATCTCGGAGCCTTTCATCAAGAATTTTCCATTCTTCATCATTCATCTTTGTAGGCCTTGATTTCTCATCCAATAGTAAATATAAGTCTCTCTTATAAAGATAATCTTCCACCCGTATCTTACATAATGATAATTATGACCGTCAAATTTCTCCACTTTATATTTTTTATCTTCTGCCATTATTGTAGCTCTCACTCAATTAGAAAACCCTCTGTGAGTAAATCTTTTCAAAACACAAAACCCTCAAGCAAATCTCGATACTAGTTGGGGTTATACAATATACCCATGTTGTATGCAGATCTATATAAGATTAAAGAATACAAGCAATAAACACATAATTTAACCGAGAAGATAAAAATAAACAAGATAAATATAACACAAGATATAACATGGTTCACCCAGTGTGGGCTATGTCCACCAAGAAATGACCAATATATTATTTTAGAGGATAAAAAAATGAAGATCTGCAATCTTCCACACCTTACACTATCTACAATACTTTTCCTCTCACAAGATTATCTCAACTCTCTCAAGAATTCTCTCTTTATAATTCTCAATTCTTAATGAGTTCTATCCTTCTAACACTAGCTTTCTAGCTTATATAGGCATATAAAAACTTAGGGAAATTTAGCTATGCAATTAAAATCATTATATCAACTTTATATCAAAGGTTAGATCTAATTCCCATGAGTTAAATAAAACAATCATGCATAGGAAACAAATGTTGGTTACCCTAACTCGATGTCGGTTCCTCCTTACTTTGACTGATATCGATCTCAGGTGACCGAGGTCAGTATGATGACTGGCACCGATTATTGTGTATTCCAACAAGTTAATAAAGCATGCTAATGTGAAGCAATTAAGTTCCACAACTCAATAGAAAGTCTTACACCGACTCACACTAGACTATTCAACACAATTGCAAATAATAAGACAAAAAGAAGATAGAATTGAGATGGATAAAACCTTGATATAATTTTTTAAAGGGTTCCAATGTGAAGGTTTAAGATCATAAAGACCTTTTAAGGTGCCATGGAGACCTAAAAAAATCACTTAGGGAACTTATAGCCTTTTTTGTTCCTAGGGACTACACTCGACTGACGTAGCCTAGAAGCACCGAGATTATTGGGAACCAAAATGAATCCTCCCTAATAATTTACCAAGCTACCTCGACGCATGTGCATAGTTTGTTTAGTGCCACAAGCTTTTGTTTGTAAAATATTACATTGGACAACCTTACACTGACTCACACTAGACTATTTGGCATAGTTGCAAATAATAGGACCACAAGAAGACCAAATTGATCTAGGAAAACCGAGACAAAATTTTATAGAGGTTCCCGTACGCACCAAAATTGTAAGCTACCGTTACCTAGGAACAACGTAACAAGTGCCCCAATGATGATACAGTCTCCTTGCAAGGTGTTCGGGATCCGATAAGAGCTCTCCGAGTGTGCGTTAACATCTCACATGCCCGCTTAGCCCCACGTGCCTTTTGTTTTCCTTTTCCCCTCTTCTCTTAGCCTTTTTCTCTTTAGTTATGAAATTTCCACCTGCCTTGGCGTAACAGGTCTTCATGACCGCTGTAACGAGGTGGGCGGCTATCTCGTAACCGCCGCCCTCTTTCAGCGGCGGTTTTACGCATTTTCCAGAATGTTCTTTTGACGTAACTCACGTAAAAATCAATGATTCACCAGATTTTTCCACCGCCATAAGCTTGCATTTATGTTTTTGGTCCCCTGGAATAGTGTTTTGCCTTTGTTTATTGTTTGAGAGTTCGAGTTTGGTTTTGATCTTTGGGTGAATGCAATTACTATAAATAAATAGCTTGTCAAGCAAATGGCCCCTCAAGTTTGCCTCTAAATTCTCTTTCAATAGATTTAGTTTTCATTTTGCTTAGAGTTCTTAAGTTTAGTTCATTACATGCCTAGTTAGCATTGATTTATCGTCGAAAGCCACATATCCATCTTCAAATGCAAATAGCTCATTACTTCAGTGCCCCTCATTCACTTCTCATCTTCTCATTTCAGTAAAGAGTCTTTCATTTTCTTAGGATTCATAGTTTAGTTCATTGCATGCTTAGTTAGCATTGTTTTTCTTGTTGGTAAGCCCACAATCCATCTTGTGCAAGTGAGTGTTGTTGTTTCATCCAATCCATTGGAGTAGAATAGCTTAGGAAGCCATTAAAGTTGCAGGTTTTTCTCCTCAAACAGGATAGTTTCAGGTTCTGGATGCTTTATGTTGCATGACTCGCAATAAATCCCGCTAGGAATTGCATAAGCCAAGCTCTATACTCTTGCGCTATCCCTCTCCTACTCGCATTGTATTCGGTGTGTATTCTGAGCTGCCTTTATCCCAATATCTACTTCTTTTGATGCTAGCATTACACGCTTTTTCTGGATCCACGTGAACACGAAAGAATCAGGAGATCACACTGAGGGGACAAGATCACACACACCATCGGATTCGCCCATTCTGCGAGAATCCAGGTTCTAGCTTTCAAAGTTCTAGTTAGAATCATATCAAATAGAGTAGTTAATTGCTTTATTTCAGTTAAATTCTATTCTCGATATTGCCAGGGAAGCTGTGGGGATTGATAGTTTCTGAGAAACTATGATTCACTCCTCATCGAGGTACGATCGAGAATCTTGCAAATAGATTAGATAAAGTTTTTCATTGTTTAGAATAGATCTACAAATTGCACAGACAAATAGCTACACTCGGTTATTTTGTTTGTTTTAAATTATTAGTTTAGCTGTCAATTCTAAATATTTTAAATAGCTGCTTTCTTAAATTCATATAATTCATCAGAAAATACAAAAATAGAGGAATCATATATGCTATAGATATATTTCACATAGTTAAATTTCACTTTATTGCGGTTTGTTTACATTATTTGCTTTTGTATGACAATTAACGGGACCTAGGGAGCCCGAGAGAATACGTTTTCGAGCCAATCGTGCCTCACCCAATCTCATCACACAATAACTGATATAGATCAAAATCTTAGGATCCAAGTCTTTCGAACAATGGTAAGCTTCAAAAATCAATTCCCGTTAAGCGGATTGAACATAGAAGACGACCGAGCACACATATTTTGGTCAAATCAGCCAAACTACTAAGATTACCTAGGTAAACATTCATATGATCTTCTGTAGAAGAGGTTAGAAAGAGAACAAACCTTTGGTTGTGATCCTTTGGTCCCATGACCAGTGCGCATGAGATACTATCATAGACATAGATACCACTTAAGAATTCGGGTTGCACGAACGCCAGTAAGATATTATGAGAAAATCACACAGTTATTGGCCTTGAATATAGAAGTTGAGAAAGCATATGATTACTAGATACTAGGGATTAGGACTTGATTCCATGCATGACCATAAGCGAGGTCCACAACAACCCGTGAGTCTACGGTTGTGACCCACAAATCCCGCACCCAACGAATCCATAGGAGAATTAGATATAGACATTGGCCTATGCACACTAGTATTATTCGATCTACTCCACTTCCACCTATCATCATCAAACAATTATCCTTGCTAGATACAATAGCTAAAAAAGCTAGAGAGTTTGGACTAGGCAGAGAAATCCATAGAATTGACTACATTTACCATCCACCATATGACCTGTCCATCGGGAGAAATACACGAAACTATCCGGGTCATTTTCCACGTATTCCACAACCCATAGATCGAATCACACGCAGAGCTCGATATTGATTGGAGCCTTGAGCAGTCATCCTTGGCGGCCGATCTATCACACCAGTTCAAGTTAGGAGGGCTTTCTTTGCTTTAGATTGCAAGTTCCGTTAGTGCGTATTGAAGACATTAGATTGCCTAACTAGTTTGTTGCATATCTCACACATATTCCATCCCCATTGGCATTTGTCTCGCATGACCTCGGGAGGTCGGGTACGTGGAAGAGTTACTTGTAGATTCCCACGCTCGCTTGTCACTTTTCCAGCGTACAAAATTGGTGAACCCGACGTGAAACAAACAAAATTAGTGAAGCTAACGTGAACTTCCTTACTTTCTATGGAGTCATAGTATTCACGTTTTTTTCCAAGTTTATATTTTTCATCTTCTCCACCTCATTAGCTTTCACGAATCATTTTCACTCTCTCCCATTATTCTGCGGGTATTCATATACCCCCCGAATATGTCGGGATTCGATGCATATGGTAGACCCCTCTTGGGTCTTGAGGCATACTACGCCCAACAAAATAGACAATCATCACCCTCACTCTCAGTATGGGGGGACAACTATTCAACTAATCAGTTGTCAACACAAACTCCAAAGATCAGATATAGCTCCCCTTTCAAACAGAGGAGTTGGAACAACTTGCTCAAACGCAACAAATAGAGCCTTCAGGCTCGAACAATATGATGTTCACCGGAGAATCTGGTTCATCTCCTCAGGTATGCTACTTAGACCACAAATTAGTAGACAATCAGATTCATACCAAGGTTTAGACGATGAATATTCGGTACGTTATGCCAGGAACGACCAACGTTCTCGAGGCATGTATCCACCTATAGGAGGTTTACAACTACAACCCGAGGTCTCTTTTCAAGAAAATACCTCTATGCCATTGCATATAGGAAATACTCTCGGAGAAACTTGGCAGGACAGTGATCAGTTCATAGCAGGATATCACATGCCTATACAAAACCATGGTATACAACAAACGCCACCAAGGTAGAATATCGTGACTTCACCAAGTGAAGTCATTTCAACTCTAATAGAAAAGGTTAGAGGGTTAGAACTTGCCCAAGCAAGTCAAAATTCGCAATTCATGCAAACAGGGAGTTCCAATCCTCCACACCATCCTAGCCAAGTAGATCTCCTCACAGGAGTAGGCACGTTAGGCATGACTCCTCAGTATTCACAACAAACGCCAACTAGACCCACCATCTCTAACACTGTTCCTCCCGGTCTAGTACAGAACAATCCATTCCTGGACAGTACCCCGTCATACTTAAACATATACTCCAAATCACCACAAGGGGATATGTTCTCCTCTCTGGCATGTTTGCTCGTAACCACGGGGGCTTCCTTATGCCCCTGCCAATGCGTACGTTACGCCATATCAACAACCCATTCCAACGCCACTTCCTCAACAGGCACCATCAATGGTCGAAACATATGCAATAGGGACTTACTCAGAATATTTGAAAGAGCCCTTAGATTTCACTATACGAAGCGTCATGCTTCCAAGACCTCTTCCCGATTTTCCCAAATACAAAGGTGAGGGAGATCCGAATGCACATATCAAAGCTTACGCTACAGCCATTCGAGAGCTACTCCCATGGGATGGGGTTGTTGCTAAAATATTCCCAAAAACCTTGGAAGGCATTACTCTCGATTGGTATTATAGAATACCTGAGGCTTCCATCCATTCATTCAAACAACTCGTTTCCGAGTTCATCAAGGCCTTTGACATGAACAAACTATTAAGAACAGGAATCAGGGAGTTCTTACACATCAAACAAGAACACAATGAATCTATCGCCCATTTCATCCAAAGGTGGCGTACAGTCCTTTATTCTTCAGCAAGTGCTCCAAACATGGATCAAATGGAACTATGTGATTTATTCCTTCATTCGCTTAGCAAAGAAGTGAAGGAAGAAGTCCAGAAGTTCCATTCTGAACTTACGATGAGGTACTGGAGAGTGCTCTTGAATAGATCAAGCAGCGATTGATAGTGGTCGCAAAACATATGGAGCAAATGGGAGGTTAATCGCCCCCAATCAGAACACTACAAATTATCCCACTACCACAAACGTCAATCAAGGACCTAAAATCCTTAACAAAAATCGGGGTGTAACAACAGATGGAGCCCGACCAGCCCAAGAAGGTAAATGTTGTCAATACTCCATCACAAATAAACAACCAACGAAACAACAACTTTACCCCGACAATCAATACAGTGGATTTTAACCATCCACAACAACAACAACAACGGTGAAATCCCATACAAGGGCCAAGTCAAAACTCAACTAGGTATCAAAACCAGAATTCAAACCAAAGACAACAAATGCAAAATTTCAATAGACAACGGTTTGATCAAAATTATGGGCCACAATACACATCAAACCAACAAACTAGGAATTACAATCCTAACTCATATTGTGGTTTCCACAAAATTCGAGGGCCACGACACTAGAATGTGCCGTGACTACAATAAATTCATGCAACGCTTGCCAAACGAACAAAAACAACTTTTTATGGATATGTTCTTAGCAGATCCTACATCACCAACGTCAAATACTTTTTCAAGGGCAGTTTCCCCTCAAAACGCACCCCTGAAGATCTTTAATGATCCACTCCCAAATCATGATAACAATAGACTAAATCCAACTGGGACAAACAAGGGTGCAATAACAGGAAACAATGATCATGAAGCCTCGACTTCGCTAAATCCATTAGTTGCGCATGCTAGGAAGTCAACCACGACCTAAGGTAGTTGGATTAGTGGAGTTAGACACTGAATTACCCATCGAAGCTGTAATAAGGACATGAGAGTATTTCTCTCAACCAAGTCCAAGCCACCTGCCAGAAACGGATAACATCCAACAAATCGTAGCAAAGCCTGTGGGTGCTTATGATTTAATTAATGATCTAACAAAAACCTTCTCGCATATTTCATTTTTAGACTTACTAAAGAACTCTCCTGCCCACAGGGCTGCTCTTTTAGAAGCATTAGGTTTAGGTCATTTAATCAACATCACTCCACCTCCTGAAACACAGGTAAATCATATAGACTTTGATGTTCATCCTCCTGGGACAGGCGGATAGGGATGTCGAATTCATATTCGAGATAAACAAAATGCCAACAGACAGCCGAGATCGCACACCGAGGTGATCCAGCCCTACATCTACAAGTATGGGTTTATAACAACTATGTAAAGCGTGCAATGGTAGATGATGGGGCAGCGGTTAACATAGTCCCCTTCTCTTTTCTTCAAAAGCTAGGGTATGGAGAAACCAATTGTTCCACTGACTCGAAACACGCTAAGAGGCTATATGATAGCCTTAAAGCCACTTCAATTGGAACTATAATATTACAGTCACCTTAGGACCCAAAACCATTTTGGTGAGTTTTATATTATAGATCAAGAAACTAACTATAATATGATCCTCGGCCGACCATGGATACACCGCATGAAGGCAATCCCTTCTACACTATTTCAAGAAGTAAGGTTTTTACATTTAGGAAAGGTATTCGTGGCCAAAGGTGATCCAAAACCATTTGATGTACACCTAGCCGACTTAAAAAAGAGACCAGGCGTACACTCGGAGTTTGAACTCCCAACAAATCAACTTAATAAACCTACCGATGCAAAAACAAAAGAAAAGTTGGTACCTACGACAGATCTTGAAACTGTGAGCATAGCCAAAACAACCCCAACCCCCAAAGATAAGGCTAACACTATAGAAACAGTGTCATTAGGGACTACTGCAAAAATCGTTGAGTTAATAGAACAAGATCTACCAATGTTCTTACCATTTGATTCAGTAGGCATAGGATATTCCCTAGGTGTTGGTTCTCTTCCAGCAGAGGATCTCTGCATGGTGGAAGTAGAGTGCGCAAACGCAACAAATACCCCAACATCTATACTCCCAGCTAAGTATTGGACTCTCCATTTTGATGGGGCTAGATGCCATTACGGAGCGGGGGCAGGTATAATTCTTACTTCACCCGAGGAGAAAGTCTTGCCATTTGCCTTTAAACTAAATTTGAATGCACAAACAACAACGCTGAGTACGAAGCCCTCCTCCTTGGCCTCACCTTAGCCAAGAGAATTGGTGTTGATAACATCAGAGTCTTAGGAGACTCGCAATTAGTGGCAAACCAAGTTTCTGAAGTATATGAAACTAAAGCCGAACACTTGCAGCTTTACAAAAATGTTGTATTAGATTTAAGCAAGGCGTTTAACTTCATATCCATTGAAGCAATCTCGCGAGAGAGAAATCTTCTCGCCGATTCAATAGCAACCTCAGCATCACGTTTTACTCCAAGTAATGAGTTAGAGGATACCCATTTCACGGTATCCATTCGTAATGAACCATTGATAAAAACAATGACAAATCCCCTTTTAAACGGGAGTGAATCTACCATCCTAGACCATGTTGATAGTGATATGGCCACTTTGGATTACTTAAACGCCTATGCGGCATTACATCTCTCTTATCATATGCTAGATTTCTCCTTAATTCCACATTCGTCTTCCTATTTTGGAAATCCCATGGTGGATTTTCCCTCACAAATGGAACCTAGCATATATGTGAGAAAATGGGGATGATTTGGATTTACCCCGCCACCCTGAGTTTGAAGAAGGTAACGCCTCTTTGATCGAAGAAACAATCGATGTCAACATCGGAGAGAAGATGAACCAAGAATTTTGAAACTAGGATCCTCGTTAACCCCAGAAGAAGTAGAAATACATACTCGGATCCTCAAAGAACATCAGAAGGTGTTTGCATTTAATTATAAAGAGATGACAGGCGTCGCACCCCACATCGTGGTACACAACCTCGTCACTAAGTCTGATGCAAAACCAGTTAAACAAAAATCAAGACCCATGAAACCCAAGGTAGCTCTCATGGTAAAGGAGGAGGTAATAAAACTCCTCCAAGTAGGATTCATCAAACCAGTCGACTACTCCCAATGGGTATCTAACATCGTCCCCGTTCTCAAGAAGAATGGAAAGATACGCATCTGCATAGATTTCTGAGACATCAACAAAGCATGTCCTAAGGACGACTTCCGTTGCCATCTATTGATGTCATTGTTGATGCAACAGCTAGGTTTGAGCTTTTGTCTCTCATGGATGGATTCTCGGGATATAATCAAATTAAAATATCTGAGCAAGATCAAGCTAAAACCACGTTTATAACTCCTTGGGGAACCTATTGCTATGTTGTTATGCCATTCGGTCTCAAAAACGTTGGTGCTACATACCAGCGGGCTATGACATACATATTTCATGATCTAATTCATAAAATCATGGAATCCTACGTAGATGACTTGTTGGCTAAGGCCAGAAGCGTTGTGACCATCCGGAAGTACTCTTGTGTCATTCTCTCACGTCGATAGAATACAGAGTCACGCTAAATCTAGAAAAATGCATCTTTGGTGTAACGGGAGGGAAGCTCCTAGGTTACATCATATCGTCATGAGGGATAGATGTTGACCCAACCAAAATTTGGGCTGTCCTCGAAATGGTTCCACCTTCGGATGAATCGGGAATTAGGTCATTTCTCGGAAAGTTGGGTGCAATCGAAGATTCATCCTAGACTTAAGCTTCGCCATTCATCCAATCAACAATTTACTCAAGAAAGACTATAGCATTGATTTGACCAAAGGCTGCATGATGAAGCTTTTGACATGGTTAAGCGTTTCTTGTTGTCACCACCTACGCTAATGCCACTAAGCTAGATCACCCATTAATTTTATATTCATGAGCTACCGATGTCTCGTTAGCTTGTATGTTGGCCCAAGAGGACGATGACAAGAGAGAACGTGCGATTTATTTCATTCGGCGAAACTTTGCTCGACTATGAAACACGCTATACACAAGCGAACGAGAATGTCTCGCCATAGTCTTTACTGACAAACGCCTAAGACATTATATGCTAAATCAAGAAACAAGGGTCATGGTAAAAACGGACCATTTACTGAACTTTCCTCACACAAGGGTCCTTGTCTAAAAAATTTGGACGTTTATAACCTTAATGGGAGAATTTGAATTAATGTTTGTAAATCGGAAGTTAGTTAAGGACAAATCATTGCGGATTGGTTAGTGATAACCCATTAGATGGAGGTGATCTAGTAGATTTAGATTTTCAGGATGAGTGCGTATACTACATGAAACCCGACGACCCTCTATCTCTCGAGTGTCCCACAGTATTGCTGATATCATTAACTATATCATGGACCATACGTATCCAGAAGGAGCTACACCACAACAAAGAAGGCGGTTACGTATTATCGTAGCTAAATACGTGATTATAGAGCAAGTGCTCTATCGAAAAGCGTTCGATGGAATGCTCCTAAGATGTGTCGACACAGAAGAATCCAAGAAGATTCTCCATGAATCCCACAGTGGAATATGTGGAGGCCACTTCGGTGGCCATGCCACCGCTCGAAAAATACATCGAATGGGCTATTTCTGGCCCACTCTAGAACATGACACAATAGAGTTTGTATGCAGGTGTCATAAGTGCCAAGAATTCTCCCATGAGATCCACATGCCGGCACAAGCTCTGCAACCAATCGCTACTCCATGGCCCTTTTCTACATGGGGCCTAGACTTAATAGGGAAATTCTCTCCCTCATCCACAGACGGCCATAATTTTATAATCATGGCATCTTGAATATTTTACCAAATGGGTAGAGGCTATGCCCTACTTACTCTTTGTACTAGTTATGTAATCGCCAAGTTCATTTTGAACCAAATCATTTGCAGGTACGGTATCCGCAAATCATCATCTCGATAATGGAACTTCTTTTAAGAATGAAGAGGTTCGTGAACTATGCAATAAATTTAAGATAAGTCATCATACAACTTCCTTGTATTACCCTCAAGCCACCGGACGGACGAGGCTAAAGTGACAAATAAGACACTAAAAGCCATTCTCCTTAAGACGGTGAAAGAAAACAAACGAGATTGGCACTTGAAGTTGTATCTGTCCTTATGGGCCCACCGAACCTCAATAAGAACACCAATGGGAGCCACTCCTTTCTCATTAGTATTCGGGCAGAGGCAGTTCTCCCACTCGAGGTTGAAATACCCAGTCTCTGCATTTCATTACAAGGGATTCTGGATGAAGACGCTTACAGAGAAGCACATCTTTCCCAACTAGAAAGCCTAGATGAAACTAGGTTAGATGTTGAACAATGACATAGAGTCTATGCTGACCGGATGTGCCGGCAGTACAACAAGAAGGTCTATGAACGTGACATATATGAAGGTGATCTAGTTCTAAGGCTAGATAGCCGGATCGACAAGAAGACCGGCGAAGGAAGGAAATTCCGGCCCAAATGGTTGGGCCCATACCGAGTCATGAAGGACTATGGAAACGGTGCATACCTCTTATGTACGCTAGAAGGTGAGGAGTTTGGTGAAACAGTCAATTCCCTGCACCTCAAGCGTTTCTACGCGTAAGCAGCTAGCACTACTTATACGACTATCTACATTGCATTTTCATATAGATTAGGATCATGTTGTCCACTTGTTTCTTACACAAATTGTGATCAAGGAATCTATTCTCAAAGAAATTCATTACAAACTCATGATGTTGTTGGCATAAACTCTTTAATCGTACCTCTCCATTTTCATGATATCATCAAATTATCTCAGAATCATTTTATCAAATAAAGCTAGACATGACGAAGTCTTAACGGTAACCATACCAAGATCTGCAAGTTTATTCTCGCTTTGATTTCTTCTTAGGGTAGGTGTCTTTCCTATGTTCTGTTCTAGAAGCTTCATGGTGTCACATCTATCCCATATGTATATCTCTTTGGAAATAAGCACATACTGACATTTTACTCAAATAAACAAGTCAAACGTTGATCAAACAGAAAATTTTAATTTTACACATTTCCCTGCCCCACCAACCTTTGGTGATGAGCTTGCATCTCTTACTAGTGACGTAGGGTTGGGAAAGGATGGAAATGCCCTTACTCGCGCCTATGCTTTTCCCACGGTGATAAACCCACGCTTCTTACTAGTAGCATGGGGCAAAGTGTAGGGGGTCCTCTCAACAAATAAATGCAAAAAGTCATACACAAACAAATCAAACTTTGAAACTTTGAGTCAAAAACAAATGAATCAGATGTTCAAAATCCCAAGAGAGTTAAAATCCTAAAAACCCAGATTTTGTCTACTATGTGGCCATCTACGGGTCTAATTCTGGATAAACCGCAAGGCAAGTTGCATCTAAAACTATGAAGTCACTCAAGTAGAATAGGCTTGTAGCTTCCTAATTTGGTTCCACCAAAAACTTTGTCTGTCTCTCATCACTATCATTTTAACACATTTCATAACTTGTGCCCTTCTTGACTCTTGGTGATAAGCCCTCGCATCTTACTAGTTGCGTGGAGTTAAGAGTGGGGCAAGTTTATCTGTTCATCGTACTGGTTTGTATTCATCACTTTGCAAAACAAACATGAGGTATCCAAAAATTGCTTACAGAAACTAAGATTCAAAATCACATTATATCTACATCATCATATATTAGCATCATGAAATACAAAAGGAAAGTAAAACATTTACATCATTTGTTCACCATTTGCATACATTCTAAAAAGCATATAAACATACATCGTAGTATACATGAAGAAGCTGGAAATAGAAAGGAAGCCATGAGTGCAAGACTTTTGATCCAAAAGGAATACGTATATATAAATGATCAACATTTATATACAATGCCATCATGCACTAAGCATGGTCAAAATGCTCAAAGAGCCCAGGATATACAAAGAATATATAGTACAAAATCTACGAGCCAAGTGGCCTCTCAATCCCCTCGTGTCCCCTGAAGGGTGCACGCCACGCCTAGGACTCGGCTACGCCGGCGCTCCGAATGTACGGAGGGCTCAGGGTCCCGAGGGCAGCCGTAGTCTCACCACGAGAATGGCTCCTCATGAGGCACTCAGCCGTCCTATAGCCCGCTAACTCTGTGCGGAGGGTCGACACCATCGGCCACGTGCGAGACGGGGAGCGAAGACATCGGTATGTCTGCGGCATTCGCCGAGGGCTCCCAGCGTCCCACGGACAGCTCCGCGTGGGTCCTCTCCATAGGGATCATCAGGGTATCAGTACATACCCTGCGAATCAAATCGCGCCACTCATCAGCCGAGTCTCTGCAAAACAAGGAAGAAAGTGAATTAGAAACCAAATAAGAAATTAGGAATACAAGATAAAGAACTAAGGAGATCTTACAAACAAACATTAAAAGAGAGAAAGGATAACTTACTCGGATCACCGAGGCCTCAGGATGGGTCGCTGGGGCGGACTGCCACGGATGCCGCTGCCCGGGCGAGGGGCTGCTCTGTGGCGGGAACAATGTATCGCCCCGCAATGCGGACTCATCCTCTCCACCATGGCCCCGGGAGAGTGGCTCCACCTGAAACTATAGTCACCCTCTCTGCGCTCCGCTCGGCCCTCTCTGCTCCATAATGTCCGAGTGTTAGCCACTCGGGATCGCTATCATCGGTCTCCTCCTCTGTCCCTCCCTCTGTGAACTCCTCGGACTCGTAATCAATATCAATATGGTCATCGCGCTGCATGAGCGGGACCCACGGCAGCAACGAAGCAAAGGTGCCGAGGCGCACCGGCTCTCCCTACAGCGACGTACTATCCTCCCGGCTCTGATGGGAACACCAGAGTAACCATGTCCAACCGCGGCCTCTAGGCCCCCTCTCAGCCTCACGGACTGATCGTGGCCCGGCGCCACTAGGGGAAGCATACCCATGTATGGTAGGCCAAACTGCGAGGAACTCGGCCAAAGGGTGCACCTCCACTCACCCCACTCGATCGATATAAGCTGCCTGTGGTGGAAGCAGAGATCAAGGTAAGAGCCTCCTCGCCCCATATGCCGACCATGGTCTGGTATGGTGTCGCCTCCATATCGGCAGTAGTCAAGGAGGCAACTGGCTGATGAGGTGCTCTAAGCACCGACATGTCATGTCCATCGGCTGCCCTCACGGCCCCGGGATCTCGCCACCTCCACACCCCGCCATAAGGGATGAAATGCTCATAGACCCAACTCATGACTAGAGTCGGGTGGCTCAATGACTGCCCCTGTAAACGGACCACCCTGTATAGGTCGTGATAGGTGGTCCCAAGAATGTCTGCCCCCTAGGCATATATCCGACCATGCCCCTCTATCTGTGTAATAATGGGGGCCCAGCAGTATAATAATGTGTCCCCTCCCTTGTCCCCGATCAGTCTCGAGGCAAGGATCCCCATGATGGCCTGGCGAAGTAAGGGGATGGGAAAAGAAGGAACGGATCGAACTCTCACCCCTTCTTTGACCCCATGGAGATGATCTGCATCTCCCATATATGCGCGCCCATTGTGCAACTGTGCCCATGAGCTCATTGTCTCTAAAGTGAGTCACCTCCCGATGATCGAGACCCCTGAATATGGTAGGCGTCCTCAATGTAATGGTCCACTCACCACGAACCCCAGCAATCGGAAGGTGTTCGATCTGCATCCCAAGTATGAGAATAAGTCACAAAGGATGTGACTAGATGGTGCAACATGGGGCACGCGCGATATGCGCACAATATGCCGGCCCTGCGAAGTGTGTCCTCCTCATCTGGTGAGAGGGCATCTAATACCCCACAGGAGCCAATCATGCTCCTCTCTCTACTCCATCGGATGTACTCCTCTCTCGCCCGCATACACCCAAAAACACACAAAACAGAGCAAGTTAGCATCCGAGTAATACTAGAAAACCATGTAAACTCGTAGAAATGCTAGAAATATAAACACAATCTCAAAAAAAAGGTTCCTTTTACATTCTGTGCAAAACCACCGCCCGAGCAGGAGACGGTTTGTAATCGCGCCGCCTTAAAGGCGGCGGTCGTGTAACCGTCGCCCTAAACAGGCGGCGGTCATGTAACCCGGCTACTGGCAGGGCGGTGGTCGGTCCGAAAACCCACGTGGGTTTTTAAACTAAAAAGGCACGAAAAGTACAAAAAATGGCCATTTAACCTAAAAACAAAGCCTACCCGAATGGCGCCCCCTAGGTGAACCTTTTAACACTAGCATTTTCAAAAATGACCCCCCCATCGCAAAGTATTTAGCATTTCAAATTTAAGGGGATAAAAATACAAAATTGAAGAAAACCAACTTTGTGATCTCGCGAGGCGTGTTCCATGTGGAGGCATGATCGCTATCTCGCTGCGGACGTTTCGACTCTACTCACGCAAGAAACCGTCACCGTGGGTCCCAGAGCTCAAAATCAATCAAATCGACTCGCGCAAATGAATAGGAAAATGGGTCCACTTTCATATATATAGCGCCCTGATTCGTTTTAAAAGACTTTTTCACAGGTTTTGGAGCGCCGACAGAGGTAAGTTCTATCCCCGCACAAATGGTACGTTCTCATTCCCTATTATTTTAGCGTTTATTTTCCAAATTATTGTGTCTATCTGCACTTGAGTTCTCTTTTCCTTTTGCAGGTAGCGGGAATTTTTGGACGGCGTCATTTCGACACACGGACATATCAGGTATGATTTCTAACTCCCCATTTCGGGACCGCCATACTCGGACCCACCGTTCTACGCCTTTTCATGGCTAAAACGCTTCTCCGAGGGGGCAATATGTATGCACCCAAAATTGTAAGGTCTTGTACTCTGGAACAACGTAACAAAGTGCCCCAATGATGATCTGAGGTCTCCTCGCAAGGTGTTCGGGATCCAAAATAGCTCTCCGAATGTGTGTGTTAACATCCCGCATGCCCCGCTTTAGCCCCGCATGCCTTTTCTTTTCCTTTTCCCTCTTTTCTTAGCCTTTTCTCTTGATTTAAAACCGCCGCCCTGTCAGGCGGCGGTCTCGTGACCTTGCCCCGAAGTGGGTGGCGGTCTGTAACCGCCGCCGCCTCAGTGGCGGTCCTTTGCGCGTTTTCTAGAACGTTCTTTTGATGTAACTCACGTAAAATCAACGGTTCACCAGATTTTTCCACCGCTTTAGGCTTGCATTTATGTTTTTGGTCCCCAGGATAGTGTTTTGCCTTTGTTTATTGTTTGAGAGTTCAGTTTGGTTTTGATCTTTGGGTGAATGCAATTACTATAAATAGATAGCTTGTGCTCAAGCAAATGGCCCCTCAAGTTTGCCTCTGAATTTCTCTTTGCAATAGATTTAGTTTTCATTTTGCTTAGAGTTCTTAGTTTAGTTCATTGCATGCCTAGTTAGCATTGTTTTGCAGTTAGAAAGCCACATATCCATCTTGTGCAAATGCTGTCATTACTTCAGGCCCCTCATTCACTTCTCATCTTCTCATTTCAGTAATTCATTCTTTCATTTTGCTTAGGATTCATAGTTTAGTTCATTGCATGCTTAGTTAGCATTGTTTTACTGTTGGTAAGCCACAAATCCATCTTGTGCAAGCAGTGATTGTTGTTTCATCCAATCCATTGGAGTAGAATAGCTTAGGAAGCCATTAAAGTTACAAGTTTTGCTCCTCAAACAGGATAGTTTCAGGTTCTGGACACTTTATGTTGCATGACTCGCAATAAATCCCGCTAGGAATTGCATAAGCCAAGCTCTGTACTCTTGCGTTATCCCTCTCCTACTCGCATTGTATTCGGTGTGTATTCTGAGCTGCCTTTATCCCAATATCTACTTCTGTTGATGCTAGCATTACATGCTTTTTTGGATCCACGTGAACACGAAAGAACGAGGAGATCACACTGAGGGGACAAGATCACACACACCATCGGATTCGCCACTGTTCTGCAGAATCCAGGTTCTAGATTTCAAAGTTCTAGTTAGAATCATATCAAATAGAGTAGTTAATTACTTTATTTCAGTAAATTCTATTCTCGATATTACCAGGGAAGTTGTGGGGATTGATAGTTTCTGAGAAACTATGATTCACTCCTCACTTCTGAGGTACGATCGAGAATCTTGCAAATATATTAGATAAGCTTTTTTTTTGTTTAGAATAGATCTACAAATTACACGGACAAATAGCTACACTCGACTATTTTGTTTGTTTTAAATTATTAGTTTAGTTGTCTTTCTAGATATTTTAAATAGCTACTTTCTTAAATTCACATAATTCTTCGAGAAAATACAAAAATAGAGGAATCATAGATGCTATAGATATATTTCACATAGTTAAATTTCACTTTATTGCGGTTTGTTTACATTATTGCTTTTGTATGACAATTACGGGACCTAGGAGCCCAAAGAATATGTTTTGAGCCAATCATGCCTCAGCCCAATCTCATCACAAGCGATAAGCGACATAGATCAAAATCTTAGAATCCAAGTCTTAGAACAATGGTAAGCTTGCAGCAAATCGATTCCCGGTTGAGCGGATTGAACATAGAAGACGACCGAGCACACATATTTTGGTCAAATCAGCCAAACTACAGATTACCCTAGGCAAACATTCTTATGACTGTAGAAGGGTTAGAAAGAGAACAAACCTTTGGTTGTGATCCTTTGATCCCACTGAACAAAGCGGAGATACTATCATAGATATAGATACCACTTAAGAATTCAGTTGCACGAATGCCTGTAAGATATTCTGAGAAAATCACACAGTTATTGGCCTTGAATATAGAAGCTGAGAAAGCATACGATTACTGGATACTAGGGATTAGGACTTGATTCCACGCATGACCATAGCAGGTCCACAACAACCGCGCGTCTACGGTTGTGACCCACAAATCCCGCAGCCCAACGAATCCATAGGAGAATTAGATATAGACACTGGCCTATGCACACTAGTATTCCAGTCTACTCCACTTCCACCTATCATCATCGAACAATTATCCTTGCTAGATACAATAGCTAAAAAAGCTAGAGAGTTCTAGACTAGGCCAGAGAACCGCCCATAGAATTGACTACATTTACTATCCACCATATGACCCTGTCCGGAGAAATACACGAAACTATCCTGGGTCATTTTCCACGTATTCCACAACCCATAGATCGAATCACGCCAGAGCTCGATATTGATTGGATCCTTCGAGCAGTCATCCTTGCTGACCGATCTATCACACCAGCCCAAGTTAGGAGGGATTTCTTTGCTTTAGATTCACAAGTTCCGTTAGTGCGTATTGAAGACATTAGATTGCCTAACTAGTTTTCCTGTATCCCACACATATTCCATCCCCACCGGCTGTCTCGGCATGACCTCGGGAGGTCGGGTACGCGGAAGAGTTACTTGTAGATTCCCACACTCGCTTGTCTCTTTTCCAAAGTGTACGACCAATTCCCAACGTGGAGGTATAGGATTATAAAAGACCTTTCAAGGTTCCTCAAAGACTGATAAATCACCCGGGAACTAATAGTTTTTTTTCTCTTAGGGCTCTTAAGGGACTGCGCCCGATCGACGTAGCTCGAAAGCATCGAAATCATTGGGCACTAAAACAAAGATTCCCCAAGCATTTACCAGGCCACCTTGACGTGTGTGCACAATCTTTTTGGTGCCACGAGCTTCCATTCAAAAAATAATGCATTGATGACCTTACACTAACTCACATTGTACTATTCGACATGGTCAGCAAACAATAGGACATCGAGAAAACAAAATTGAGATGGAAAAAACTGAGATAGAATTTTGTAGAGGGTCCTAACACAAAGGTGTAGGATCAGATGATACCTTTCAAGGTGCCATGAAGACCGAGAAATCACTCAGGGAACTTATAGCCTTTTTTTCTCTCAAGGCTCTTAATGGACTACGCCCAATCAACATAGACCGGAGAAGAATTGTGATCGTGGGCACCAAAACGAATCCTCCTCAAGCATTTACCAAGCCACCCCGACATGTGTGCATAGTCCGTTTGGTTCCATGATATTTAATTTACAAAATATTGCATTGGGAAGCCTTACAAGAACTCACATTGTAGCAGATTCGGCAAAATTGTAAACAATAGGACAAAGAAGAGGACCGAATTAAGATGGGGAAAACTCGAGACAACCTTTCTTAGAGGGTTCCAACGTAGAGGTTTAGGATCAGACGAGACCTTTCAAGGTGCCTTCAAGAAGGAGAAATCACCTAGGGAACTTATAATATTTTTTACTCTCAAGGATCTTAAGGGACTACGCTTTATCGACGTGCCCTAAACACCGAGATCATTGGTCACCAAAATGAAGCCTCCCAACATTTACCAAACCACCCTGGACATGTGTGTGCAAATTCGTTTGGTGCCACGAGATTTAGTTTGTAAAATATTGCATTAGATAACCTTGCATTAGAGTTTGAGTAAAATTTAATGTTTACTTTGATTCTCATCACTTGTAAAGTTGTCATGGTGTGAAAAGAATAGGGTAGAAGACTCTTGAAGTGAAATTTTACATCCTGCATTGTATTCTCTCATGCTCTGTCTTCCTCCTTATCGAACTCACTTTATCTTTATCTATTTTCTCTCTCACTTTTTCTCTCTCTCCTCCCCCTCTCTTTCTCTTACTTTCTCTCTCACTCTTGGTGATAAATTTTTACTTTTGCTAAATATGCTCTTTATTAATTTTGATTGAAAGAGATGAGTAAAATTTGTGTGTAAGATAATTTGTACTCTATTTTAACATGCAATGGAATGAATAAACTGTGTATGTAAGAAAAGAACTATGTTTTCTTTAAATATTATTACATTAGATTGAAACTAAGTGATACAACTCTGGAATGTTGATGTATTACCCTTTTGGATAACTCTTGTTACATGGTTTAATGATCAAGTGATAAATGCAAACTGTGTGCATGATTGTACTATGTGTTCTCAGTTGAATAGTTAAGATCATTATGGCAAGTGGAGTGTGTGCATGTATTGCAGGTAAGGTGATTCCAACGTAAGTGAAGGATTTACAAAGTAAGAATTGAACACTATCCCCCACTATAGAACCAAGGGTTTCTAGATACCCTAAACCAACGTATGAGCGAGCAAAGGATTGTTGATTCAAGCCATTGAGTTTTTTTCAATCTTTTCTGCAGTAACATAGAGTCAAGTAGGAGTCATTAAGATCATAAGAATAAATTTTGAGGTCTTGGAACCAAAAACCAACCGTTTTATAGCCAAATGTTGCCTCTCGGGATCCATAGTGAACCACAAGTCAGGGTTTAAGAGGGTTTATAGTCTTGAAGCATGAAATCAAGGAATTATTGCATAAGATTTAGAAGGAACAATCTTGAAGAGGTCCCTCAACTGTTAAAAGAATAATTTTTAGTTTCATTGGTGGAAGAGTGAGATTTCCTTACTATTCCTTAGAGGATTGTATGCACAGTTGTAAACCTAGTTTGAGAAGCCATTTTACAAAGAACCCAAGCTTTATATCTTGAGCTAAGCATTGAAAATTATAGGGAAGTATAATAGGCTTAATGGGTGCTTGAATATGCTTTATTTTTCCTTAGGAACCTCATACAAGTGGATATATGCTACATAATATAGTGGGATAAGGCTAGTTAGTGCTTTAAGAGCAAAAAGTGAAAAGGTGAGCTCTAAGGAGTTGTAGAAGGAGTTGGAGTTTGAGATTTTGGGAGCACCTTAGGGATGGAAAAATTGAACTAATGAAGCTTGTAATACTTTCTAGGTATCCTTATATCCTTCTATCCATGCTTGTTGCAAGATACATTATCTTAAGGGGCATAGTTGACAATTTTGGCAAGATGAACAACAGTGGTGTTTGGAGCCTTATGAATCAAGTTAGTGATGGTCCTAATGATTGTCTAAGGTGTTAAAACATGGGAGAATAATAATAATCATTGAAGAAGGAAGTAGGTGCATGATAAGACATGAACTAGTACAAAGAGACCAAGAGCAAGAAGAAGCACAAGTAAGGTAAAGACAAGAGTAAGTGTTGTATGAAATAGAACTTGTTTAAGGAGTCCTTTGACACTTGGAAGCACTATATAGAGACAGAGTAGAGTGCCAAGGATACCATTGCAAGGTGATATTGTACCAGTTTAGTCAAGGTTTAGACAAATATAACTTTTTTAGCCATTTTGGCCTAGTGAATGATCCTCTCATGCAGAGATTGGTTGGGGTAGTTATTGTTAAATCATCTTGAACTTGTGTAAATGAACATTTATTTATTTTATCTGCATCAAAATCACATAAATAATGAATATGGATACTTATTCATTATTATTATGAAACCACTCTAATGAAACCACAAACAATTTATAAAAATTCAATAATATATCTTATTTAATTTGAATTGAAACTTTGAACCTAGGTTCTCTAAACATATACACATTGATAAATTGAATGAATAATTACTCAGATTAGATAAATCTTTATATATGTTATATAAATATTGATTTCCAAAGTTTCATGCATATTATACATCGAAAATGCTAGTATACAACACCAATAAATGAAAAAATATCCATAATGTCTTATATTGTCAAGTGCACATCATATTAGTTTGGATATAATTATAATCTCATAAATGTAAGGTCTCATAAAAAAATATTGAGTTCCAAATAGTATTAACGTGCACAATAAATATAAATATGTGAATAGGTCATATAATATCAAGTCAATTCCATATAGGCGTACATACAATGTCAAACATGCATACAATGCCATGCACATATGCATACAAAATAAATGTCATAAGACATATATATATCCTATTCATCAAAATATATCCCTCTCTTTTCCTTGCTCGAAGAAGGCCCTCCCTTAGATGTAGATGGAGATATGTGAGATGACTTGGGATCCTCCATGGCCTGACTACAAGTCCTCTTATGCTCAAAACTCAATTGTAGTTGAACCTATAAATGCATACAATTTTTTTCAAAACTTAATGTATAAGTTTTCAACATGTATAAGACCATGCTAATGAAACTATTTACATGTACATGCACTTACCACAATCTCTTGATCATGTTGAATCTGCATCTCACACTCGGTGAAAGTCAACAGGAGCTCTTGATCAAAAACCGGGTGTCAAAATGATGAGCTCAAGGATTCTATGCCCTCGAAGCAAAAATGGAAGGGGTTGAACCCTACATACACATAAGATTACAAAATCAAACATCAAAATTATCTTATAGAACTATATTAACAATAATGTTTTTTGAATGTAGATCTAAACATTTATGCCAACTAAGTACATGTATGTGTAATGACAATATTTTAACTAATTTTATCAATATACAACTATTTTTTTACCGTGCCACGCCTATGAATCATATGTACAAGGTTGTTACCTATTGCAGGTAACTCTTACATATACACAATGCATTCACGTTGATTATCTACATGATGCTACAATGAAGGAAATTATTAAAATAATTGAACATAATATGAATTACATGAGCTATTTAACAAAAATACATAGTTTGTATACCTCAGTGAGTTGTTGCGCAGATGAAATCGCAGTGGCAACACCTTTCTCTACTCCTCGCAGAGATGGTGGTGTGTCTTGTGTGGTCATCAACTTTATAAAAAATATATCATGTCAAGTTAGTTGAGCATATATATATATATATACAAGAACATACATATATAGACATATATTTGAGTGAAAGTTATATATATTTACATACGTGAAAATTTTACACAATTAACATTCTAAATTACCTCTATGAATGTATACATAGGCATGGTGCTTTAATAATTGGTTGGGATGATGACATCCCTCTCGTGTGTTGTAATATTAATGCATACATGTACATATGTATGTGTAAGTTAATAAATTTGACCAAGTTCAAATACAATTATTTTAAAAATTAACATATATAAGTAAATCAAAGTACTGAGATATTTTTGTAGCATGTAATAAAAAAATAACCTATGAAGGTGTTTTGATGTCTGAAATCCAAATGTATCACTCAAAAAAGTGTCAGACATAGCCACATTATCATGTGTACCACCGACAAAAACTCCACCAACACTAGTCTGCATGAAACTATCATCCTCATCGGGTCCCATGCATATGCTACCACAAGATGTGCAAAGATGTGGCCTCATGCTACTACTACATGGAGGAATACTCTGTCTACCTCCACCAACATCGGTATCAAAAATATCCCTTGTATGTGGACAAGGGTATCAGAGAGCACCTGAAGCGTGTGTAATGTATCAATCTCTATTGTCTCCTTCATTGTTGCAGGACAGTCTTAGGATGAGGGGGATTTTGTGTGGGGACTCTACCATGTTGAATACGAGCACATTGTGCACCTGGTCTATCATGTGCAGATCCTTTCCTCATCCGAAACTCATGGTAGTAAAAATAGTTCGGGATCTCGTTGAGGATAAACTCGTAATAGAGTTTCCTCAAAAAGTATAATGGAACCTCATTGTTATTACAAGGTGGAATATCAAATACCATCCACCATCAGCCCGAAAAAAATGATTTTTTATCGATCATTATTGCATCGGTGGATTGGAAAGCTGTTTGCATGAAAACAGAACAAGAAAATTTGTTTTAGAGTCAAGTAAATAATGCACATATGATCCATAAACCTCTACTTTGGAAATCTACGAAATCACACAATTTTACCGTTCTACTTTCAACTTTGGAAAATGACAGTTTTAGAGCTTAGTGACTAAATTCTTAGTGTTTAGAATTAAATTGTAGAGCATGCTAACTAAATTCAACACATAACATAAGGATTTTTATCCTGGAAACCTCCAATGGAGGAAAAACCAGTCGGGAAGGGAAATTTCTCTTTCTTCCCAGTTGTATTGGCCAATTATATAAAAATTATAGATTACAATAAGTATAGAGAGAAGCAACAATGTAAACCTTCCCTCTATTTACTTGTTCTCTCTGTTTCCTTGCACCTTTCTTCTACAAATCCACTCCAACACTCAAGTTCTTTGCTCACTTTCTCTCATACAATCTAAAACTTTCTCTTGAGATTTCTTTGGATCCTCAATGCCCATTCTCTTGCTCCTACCATGAATTTATAGCCTCTCCCAAGTGCTCCTATGCATTGGAGAATGGGAAAGGTTGAGGTAGGGAAGAGACAAGGTCAAACGATTCAAATTCATGTCCATTCGTGCTTCATTTATTTTTCTATTTAGAAGTATCATGACCGCGACCGTGACGTGACCGGTGGTGTCAAGACCATCGTCTGCAAAGTGGTGGTTTGCATAAGAGTTCTTTGCTGCCACTTTGCATAAAGCGGACGGTTCTATCTAAGAACTCTTTGTTTACCTCATTTTCTTCATTTTATTCAATTCTCATTCTTGGTGTTGATGGATCTGATAAAGTGGTGTGTTTTCATGGATCCTTATGGATCATACCTCCCCTACTCAGGAATCTTTTGCTCCCACAAAATATTAGTAGGAGAGTGGTAGAGGAATCAACTCCCTCTCTTGCTCCTTCGAGTACCACTGGGTTTTCCTTGGTGTCTTTTCTCGTCTAACATGCCAAGATTCCTATGGACCTCTCGGTATGTTGTCCTAGTGCTACATCCTCCTCCGAGTTGCCTCGAGTGCAATCCACTTTATAAGGAAACTTTTGTATGTTTTCTTTATCATGCATAGATGACCCTAGTAGGTGTGAGCTCTTGGAACTTGCTACCAAGTGCATCCACATGAAGTGTGGCAGTCTTAGTTTCTTGGGATGGATTTGTTGGATCCTCCCCATGTGTGTTACTCTTACTACGAGTCCGTTATTCCCTATATCTCCTCCTCTTCCTATTGCCCTCTTGTTAGGTCCAGGTGAATCGGCAAGAGATGGTGACCACATAGCGGAAGTTTGTATTGTTATTTAAATGAGTGGTTCATGTGGTGTCTTCTTCTACAAAAACTAAGTAGTGTTACCCATATTCTTTATCCTCTTGTTAGAAACATCTCATGCTATCTAATGTAATTTTTTTTTCTTCTAATGAAAGTAAACAAAACTAATGATTTGTTTGAATAAGTGTTTGTACTTGGTTGGAACTTACCATAGCCTTATTTGATTTTTTTCACATGTTGTGCCGGATGTTGAAACTCACCCCGTCCTTGACCCATATGTACCGGCCTCATATATATGCGGTTCTCCCTCCTTGTGAACACAAAATTCACGACATACAAGTAAGTACTTCCAAAGAAAACATCAAATGTGTCGAGTGGGATGATATCAACTTCTAATACATCTATGTATTGGGAATTTATGCCAAAATAGAGCTTACACTTCCTTGTAACCTAAATTTCTACACCCTTCTTCACCCATCCCAATGGGTATGGATGTAGATGCGTGTAAGTCTTCAAACCATCGAAATCAAATTGGACCGAGAACAGAATCTACTAAATATTTTACCTTAGTATTCTTTATTTGGATTCGATCTGGAATAACTCGCTCATCTTTTCTTCTTGCTCGCCTCGTGCGTGTTAGTGGCCGTGCATCCCAACCTCTCGTCTACATCCGAATCATCCTCAATTCCACCTCCCCTTCTATCTTCACAAGTGGCCATGGATTTCTTTGAATCCTTGGTTCGGTTCTTTGAGTGCAATGCAATGTATGCAACTTCAAACATGTGGTGTCTCGTATGTCCATTTATATCATAATTCTTACATAATTTCTTAGGATCTTTACAAGTATGTAAAACGGTGGCAACATGTTTACCTTTCCATTTACCTTTGTTGCTTGTTGACCCCTTCTCTTTCTATTGCTGATTTGTTGAATGGTATTTCTTTGGCTCTGTCTCTCCTTGCTTCTTTTCTTCATCAATGTAGTATGCTTGTATACAAGCTTTGTTGAGATCCTTGGGCTTCGTGGAGATTACCTTCCTCCAAAGGTGAGTATGAATTCCTCCTAGATATTTGGTCAGAATATCCTCATCCTCCAAGTCCATATTAAGCAACATGGTTTGTCTTTGAAACTTCATAGTATAGTCCTGCATGCTTTAACCAATGCCCCCGCCTAAATTATCGCCACTTAATCATCATGTCAATCTTATGGACAATAGGATAAAATTTATCTCTAATCAATTCTTTAAAACCATCCCAAGTACTAGCAATGGGACGTTTATTCTTTTCACAAGTGGCTAGATGGGTTTCCCACCAAACCAAAGCATGACCCTCCATTTTGAGACGTGTAAAGGTGATCCTTTGTGCCTCAATAACATTATGCACACTAAAATAGAATTCCAACTATTTTAGCCATTTATCAAGTAATTCTGCATCCACTTATCCTTCAAAGTTCTTTATCTCAAATTTCATTTCTTCTTTAAAGGGAGTATGGGAAAATTTTACCTTCTTTCTTACAATTGGCATCTCTTCTTCACACTCTTCCCATTCTTTCTCTTCTGACTCTTCCCGATACCAAATTTTTTTGGCCAGCGCTCAAACCATTGAGTCCATGGATTCTTGTTTAATAGAAGTCATCTTTTGCATATCTAAGAGCTCTTTTGTTTCCCATACAATCTATCTATCATGGTCTCCACCATCTCGACTCTACGGACCAAGTTCTCTTCTTCCATTTGAGCTCAAATTCTTTGTTTCCACTTCTTCATAGAAATATCTAGTTTGCAAGGTAAAACATCTTCTCCTTTTGACCTTGTCACTATCATACAAATCACAAAGAACAAATCGAATACCACAGTCCTGAATATATATTAGCTTTGATACCAAAATTATATGTAAACCTCTACTTTGAAATCTATGAAATCACACAATTTTACCATTCTACTTTCAACTTTGGAAAATGATAGTTTTAGAGCTTAGTGATTGAATTCTTAGTGTTTAGAATAGAATTACAGAGCATGCTAACTAAATTCAACACACAACACAAGGATTTTTATCCTGGAAACCTCCAATGGAGGAAAACCAGTCGGGAAGGGAAATTTTTCTTTCTTCCCACTTGTATTGGCCAATTATATAAAAATTAAAAATTACAATAAATATAGAGAGAAATAATAATGTAAACCTTCCCTCTAGTTGCTTGCATTTTTCCTTGAACCTTTCTCCTACAAATCCACTCCAACACTGAAGTTATTTTCTCACTTGCTCTCATACAATCTAAATCTTTCTCTTGAGATCTCTTTGGATCTGAAAGTAACGATTAGAAGATTACTCCAAGCCATGATCTCAGATGATAATAGCACACCACATTAGATTTGTGAAACGAGAAGATCAAAAATACTATATGTGGAAATCCAACATAATCCATAATGCTCAACACATTACAATAGAATGATTTAAATTACTAAATAAGAAAGATGTACATATAGGAGGAGGAAGTGCAACTACTACCTAAATCGGTGGTGAAGAACTCCCACTAGCGATCTTTGGTAGTTAAATTAACTCTAGAAAACTAGTAAGCTAATTTCACGTAACTAAGAAACTAACTCAACACAACTAGTAAGCTAACTCCACACAACTAGTACACATAAGTAAGCTAACCCAACAAGTGTGGGGCTAAAACAAGTGTAATAATTATCCTAATAAATAAATAAAAAGATAAATAATAACCTACACTAACACCCTCTCGTAAGCATAGCTTAGGTGGGTGAAAAAGAAGGTGGGTCCTGACAACAAGGCCTGATGAGGTACCCACATATAATAACTGAGAAAATTGGACACCGCAAGGTATCCAAAACTAAAAATAATGAAGTAGAGAGAAAAATCCCACTACAAGATATCCTAAGAAGCTTGGCTCCAAAAAATCATACAATGTTGAAGAAGTGTGGTGTGCACTGTGGTATGAATCCACTACTCGATCATAGAACTCAAAAAATTGACACTGAGCTTCACTAGAATAGCTCCATACAAGGAGACTATCAATGGAGTGATGTCGAAAGTACAAAAAAACACCAAACATAATTCGATCAAATGCTACAAATAGGTGTGCCACGATCTAAGAACAACCAAGGCAACAAGGTAAGGACACGAGATCTAAATAAATAGGAGTGCCACGATCCAAGAAAATCCAAGGTAATAAGGCAAGGACATGAAATCTAAATAAGCAAAGATTAACATATAACGGGGCAAGAACACAAAACCCAAAGAATCAGTATCAATACCACACCCTCCCATACTATTGAATGGGTAGAGTGACACCACAAATTTGTATGAGTTCCAAAATCAACTACTCGAACACTAACAAACTAACACTGGGCTTTACCAAAATAGTTCCCCTACAAGAGAGATCAACATGCCAAAAAAAAAGTGTTGAAAATACAGATCCAAAATATCTCAAAAATAAGAGACATATAAATGTATACACCCATAGATATAAGAATGCAACACCCAAAAGTTTAGGACATCGGGCTCAATCGAAATTGCATCCACAAGTGATTATACTCTCCCAAATTTGGCACTTTATAATTAAGTGCATGTAAATATTACAATAAGTAATAGAACATTTTACATTTGAAAAATATGTATAAAATTGTCACCAATGCATATATTTTGAAAAAATACACAATTTCAAAACAAAGATCACCTTAATCCAAGCTACGGATCAAAAGTTATGAGCTCTAGAAGGTTTTGCTATTAAAATAATACTTTAATGTTGATGTTTTTTAAAGGTACACGTGACACCCAAATGTCCAAAGGGTAAAAGAGTGCATCCACATGATACAAGCTTGCGACCAAAGGATAAAATTCTGCGCACAAAACCTAAATTTCCAGAGGGTTAATCATTGCATTCGGAGGGTACACGTCAATATCCAATGGATAAAAGAATGCACCCAGAGGGTACAGATCTGCGTCCAGTGGATAAAAGATTGCATCCAAAATAGAAATATCTAGAGGGTAAATCATTGCATTCGGAGAGGGTACACGTTAATATCCAATGGATAAAAGAATACACCCAGAGGTTACAAATCTGCGTCCGGTGGATAAACGATCGTGTTCAAAACAAATATGTAGAGGATAAAAGAAAGCATCCGTAAGGTACACACTTATATCTAATGGATAAAAAATGCACCTAGAGGGTACAAATGTGCGTCCAGAGGATAAAATATTACATCCAAAACATAAATATTCATAGGGTAAAAGAATGCATTTGGTACACGCTTATATCCAATGGATAAAAGAATGCACCCAAAGGGTGAGATCTGTGCCCATGGCTAAAAGATCGCATCAAAAACAAAAATATACATAAGGTAAAAGAATGCATCTGGAAGGTACACACTTATATTTAATGGATAAAAAAATGCACCCAGAGGGTACAGATCTGTGTCCAGTGAATAAAAATTGCATCAAAAAAAAAAATCCATATGGTAAAAGAATGCATCTAGAAGGTACACGCTTATATTAAATGGATAAAAGAATGCACCCAGAGACTACAGATCCGCATCTAGTGAATAAAAGACTACATCCAAATCATAAATATCTAGAGAGTAAAATAATGCATCTTGAAGGTGCACGCTTATATCCAACGGATAAAAGAATGCACTCAAAATTACAATTGTTAATACAAACTTTGACTGCAAATATCTATTTTTTAGTACCATATCAAAAACCAGAGAGAAACCTAGAAATTTTATCAAAAAACCCATAAAGATGATATAAGTTTTGAGTTAAAAATGTGTCTCGTACATAATTGTACAATTTTTTGAGAAATGTGCCAAAGAGCCCTTTAAAATGTCAGATTTGATTGTCTCAAAACATGGTCGAGTTTACATTCGATTCTAGGGTTTTGGCACCTTTCAAATCCAATGGAGCACTCTGTTTTGCATAAAAATGTATGTTGAAAAAGTGTTGACAAATTC
Organism: Taxus wallichiana var. yunnanensis; assembly: GCA_018340775.1. Taxonomy (NCBI): domain Eukaryota; kingdom Viridiplantae; phylum Streptophyta; class Pinopsida; order Cupressales; family Taxaceae; genus Taxus; species Taxus wallichiana. The sequence goes on from CM031235.1 coordinate 889,185,403, forward strand.
TCGAATACATGAAAATAATAAACTCTTGCTTGCAAAGAAAAACTTACAAATGGATGTCTATATCATATATAGCTCTGATACCATGAAAGGAATGATAAGAAGATTATTCCAAGCCGTGATCTCAGATGATAATAGCACACCACATTAGATTTGCAAAACAGAAGAGCTAAAATACCATATATGGAAATCTAGCATAATTCATAATGCTATGTTAGTGTAGGTTATTAGTTATTTGTTTATTTATTTATCGGGATAATTTTTACACTTGTGTTAGCCCTAAACTTTTTGGGTTAGCTTGCTTAGGTGTACTAGTTGTGTGGAGTTAGCTTACTAGTTGTGTTGATTTAGCTTCTCAATTATGTGGAGTTAGCTTACTAGTTTAGTTCTATGGAGAATGGGCATCGATATAAAATGATTCCTACTAACACTAAGATACAATTTGATCCATAGAAAGTAGGAATTATTTTTCCGGTTTTGTTGGGTTTTTCGAGATCTAAATTGGGTATTTTACTGTTGCAGCGTAGCATTTTCTGTTTGCGTGCAGGAGGTATTTTTCGGAAGGACGGATCTTTCCTTTTTTTGTAGGGTACCGGTGACGATCGTGCACAAAATCTACTTTTTCGAGAAATTCCGCAACCTTGTTATTTTTGGCAACGCAAGTCACTATCCACACAGCCCGAAATAGTAATTTTTACCAAAAGGAGCAGTTGGATATGACTTTCTCCATCTATTGAAATCCTTAGCCCCTAGTCATATGGTATGGTCATATGAGGGTTTAAACTTGTGATTCCTACTAGGAGGTGCTTAACTACTGACCTCCTTTCACTTTATTTGTGTTGTGAAGGAAAAAATATTTTATTTTGTTTTAGTGGCAACTAAAATAAATAACAGAGCATAATATTGAAAAGTTTGTATCTTTTGATCGGTAACTCGGTTTTGAGTGTCGTTTTTGTAAAAGTGCTTATTTTTTCATGCTCTTTCCATTAGAAATATTTATTTTGAGAATTGCACTATAATTATAAAGTGCTAATTGTAACACGCACTCATTATAAAGTGTCAAATATGGAGGAGTGTTGTAATTAATTGTGGACGTAATTTCGGCTGAGCCCGACGTCCTAAACTTTTAGGAGTTGCATTCTTGTATCTATTATGGATTCTGAGAATGATATGTTTTTCTTTGAAGTGTGTGGAATTCAAGAGGATATTGTAAAATTTATGGAAGAAAATAGATCGCTCAAGAAGTGAAATTCTCTTCTGCAATAACTCATTCACGATCAGGATACACTAATACACTCCCTGCAATAAAAACTTGCTAGCCTAAAACATCACCATCATCTTATGGACAACCATATCCATGCTCCTAGTCCACTTGCAGTTGTTGCTCTTGTACCCATTGACATTGATCTATCAATCTTTGAGCATGTTCATATTCTTGATGCTCTTAAGCCTACGAGGCTTGTTACTGCATTCTCTTCCACATTTGTGCCTATTATAGTAACACATGTTGTGTATCTTACTTTTTGCTCATATGCATGGCTCTTTTGAGAAGCATACTACTGCATTCAGTTCTCATATGTTCCATTCTATGAGTTTCACTAGTGGAGGTATTGGTAGACATTCACATAGTATTATTTCACATATTAAGTGGAATTCTCACCATGACATTAGTTTTTGAGCATATACTTCATTGAGATCACACATTGACAGAGATCTATTTTTGTTCGCTTGAATATTTCGAGGATCATGAGAAACACATGAGTTCTACATCTTCACTTAGGCTTAAGAAACACGAGGTTTCAATTGTCAGACATGATCAACCTGACACACATTATGATGTTCCTTTGCATGCACCTATTGTGCATTTTACACAAAGTCATATGTAGACATCTTCTTCATCCATCCATATTGATTTGGGGTGGATATATGATCACTCGTGGTGGAAACATAGGCATTCATTGAGAGAGGACTCTATAGGCATGGCTCCTCCACCATTCGGCCTCTTACTCCACTTTCTATATTTTCGCATTGTAATGTTTTTGTTTTGAGCATTTTTATTTAATGCAGATGTAGTGTATCTATCTTGTTTGTTGAGAGATTTTGTATCTATATTTTTGACAATTTTGGCATGTTGAAAGTTTCTCTTGTGGGGATCTATTTTGGTGAATTCCAGTGCTATTTTGTCAGTGTTTGAGTAGTTGATTTTGGGCAACTCATACAGATTTGTAGCATCACTCCACCCATTTAGCAATATGGGAGGGTGTGGTGTTGATCCTTCTTTTTCGGGTTTCGTGTCTTGGCCTTGTTACCTTAGCTTTCCTTAGATTGTGACACTGGATTTTTTTTCTTTGTCTCGTTGCTTTGGTTATTGTTCTTGGATCGTGGCACACCTACGTTTTTGCGATAGTTGATCGAATTATGTTTGGTATTTTTATTGCACTTTTGACATCACTCCGTTGACATTCTCCTTGTATGGAGCATTTTTTGAAGCCCAATGTCGAGGGGGTGTTGTTTTTGAGTTTTGTGATCTTTTATTTTATTTAGATATTAAGCAATGGATAGTTGGATTCCTTGATGACACCTTTAATATGTGCACCAAATTTCTTGAACATTGTACACGTTTTTGAGTCGAGCTTCTTGGGATGCTTTACGGTGGGTTTTTACTCTCTTTACTTTGTTGTTAATGGTTTTGGGTACCTTGTGGATGTTTTTTTCCCACTTATTGTACATGAGTACCTCATCGTGCCTGGGTTTTTGCAGATTTTTTTGTGCCTTGGTTTTTATGTGTGTTTATGGACTCATAACGTGGACATGGTACTTTTATTTTAGCCCCTAGCTTCACTTGAGGGGGTGTTAGAGAAGGTCTTTACCTTAGTTCATGTTCTTCATAAAAGTAATATTATTTACTTTTAATATATTTATCCTCACCCACTTATGTGTGTGATATTTCGTTTATCTTATTTAGATATTATACTAGTAATGTTATGTTAAGTATAGTTCTTTCTTTGATCTATGGTATCTGGAAACTAGTTCTTTCATCGGATCATGGTATTGACTAGATCCTTGATGTCTAGTTCTCTTCTAAATCTATGGTCTTAACCGCACGATAGCTTAGTTCTTTGATGACTAGTTATTTCCTTGATTTATGACTTGATATATTACATCCATTTAAATAGGAGATTAAGAATAAGAGTCGACCTTCATTGGTTCTTAGATTATTAATCCTTGCCTATATAAGCAAGACCCATTCTCATTGTATTTCATTGAGTTCCTAGATAATAATATATGATATTGCTACTCATTTGTTTGCAAATGTTTTATGTGAAAAAGTTATTCGAAAAAGAGCGAAATTGCTTTTCATCTTATATATCGTGATGTTTGATTAAGCATTCTTGTGTTCTTGGCAAGTACGATCCGGTTATCAAATTCCTTTTATGGTATCGTAGTAGTTACGGTGAAATGTTTTTCATTATGGAGTTATTTTTAGTTTTTTCAAATACTTCATTTGTGAAACTAACAATTCATGTGCAAATAAATCTAACTCGGTTTAACAAATTGAGGATTGCTTTAAAATTTTTAAAAATTTCAAGGGGTATTACAAAATATTCCAAATAAACTTTCGATATTTTTTTGGGGTTTTTGTAGAATTTTTGTGCCTTGGTTTTTATGTGGTTTATGTAGATCTTCTTCATGGTGGTCTTCGTGAGATGGATTATTCTTGATGACGGCTCCCTTTGGTTGGCTATGTGACCTTGCTCACCATAATCACTCCCGCTAGCACATTATTGGTCTCAAATCTATCTGGTTTAGCATAGCCCATGTTCCATTCCCATGGCTCGACCCACATCAACTTTCTTAGCAACTCGGATTTGAACTCTGTTGGATCGGTGTCTTTCTCACCATTTGCTAACCCCTACTCTCACCTTGCTAACTCCTACTTGGATCTGAGAAATATGGTCTCGGTGTGACTCAAATGGACTCTACATGGCCTAGCATCCACTTTACCAGCTTGACCTTTCCTCCATTCAGCAGTTCTATCCTTTCTCACTTTGTTTTTCCCTCAACCTCACTTCCAATGAGGGCTTTCACAATTATGTAAACCTGCTCAACATCAATCTCTGCACATTTTTTGGAAAAGGAGACCCATACACTGCATTTGAAGACCTCTAGAGTGGAATCATGACCTTGCAGATTTGCCATGACCTCTCAAAGCTCACAAAAAAATCTCCAACACATTTCTGGAAGCTTCTTCTAGACCAGGGGCACAAAAATCAGTGATTTCCACGCCTGCTTCTTTGTGTGCTTGCTTGGATCAGAGGAATTTTGCATCGCTCGGAGGGAAATCATTTCTACATAGCCGGATTGACCTAATTTTTTCAACACCTCTGCTACCTTGATTTGAGTTCGGCCCTTTCCTTGGCTACATGTAGGTCTGACACCACTCAGCTCTTGTTGTGTCTCTAGCTCATCGACTTGAGTCTCACTTCAATCCAACTCATTGCTTGGTGAACCCTAGCTTGACCGACTCCTTCGGTTTTCTCACCTATTTTCTCAGTCAAACACTTTCCTTTTTTGCTTTTCAATCCATTATTTTTTTTTTGGTAAAAGGTTACATGTGGATTGGTTTTTTAACCTAAGTACGGTGCGTGGAGTTGATGTAAATGTGGGGGGCATATTTTTATTGTTTTTTGTATAAAAGCAAATATCCTTGCTATCATAGAGGAGGAATTATGATGTTTATCTACCTTCCCATTATTTTCATGTCAAAGATGGAGGGTAAGCCTAGTTTGGCAAGTGGCCAAACCCCCATGCATAAACACTTTCTCCTTTCTTTTGCACATGGACGCATTTTCGGCTAAGCCCGACGTCCCTTGATGTTCATCATTTTGTCCCGGTTCTAACGAGTATACGCACGACCCCCTTTCCCCTCATTTCTGGAAAATTTTTAATCAATTTACAAAATTTTAATTAAATAAGCCATTATTTACTGAGAAATTGTTTTTGCTATAACTTTTGATTGGTAGCTCATTTTTAGCATTATTGGTCAAAAGTGCATGTTTTCTCGTGCTCTACATGATGGAATCATTTATTTTTGTAAACACACTACTTTATAAAGTGCCGCATTTTGGGGGGGTTCTAGCAAAACTCACTAGGGACTTGTAATTTTCGCACTAAGTTATAAAGTGCCATCTGGGATAATTTTTGGGGTTTATCTACATTATGGAGTTTCAATTTCACCGTTCTATTGTTATGCTTGACTCTGAGAACTTTCTATCTTGGAAGGCATGCATTATCAATCATTGCATTATGAATGATTTGTTGCCCTACCTCCATGGTCTTGTTCCTAAGCCTGATGAGCCTCTACAGAAGTATGAGTGGTTTAAACACAATGATGAGGTATATGGCCTTCTCGGTATTATTGTTTCTAGGGATATATTTCATTTGTTCGAGCACACTGAGTGCCCTTTCACCGCTGGACCATTATATCATAGTTGTATGGTGACCTTGTTTCACCATCTGAGAGCGACGCTTCCCTAGACCACTCTAGTGCCTCCATAGATTCTTCCCCTCTCACATCCCTTTCATTGTTGAGTTTTACTCGCACTGTTGCTACTCATGCATCCCATGTTGACCATTCACCACATGATCTTGCTATTGAGCACACTATCCCTATTGTTGCCTCCAAAGAGCTCATTGTCGCCCATGTTTATGCTTCCATTCACTCTACGTGTATGTTCTATTGGAAAACCTTCCTTTGAGACAAATTTGACCATTGCATTTTGTGCTCCATTGCATCTTGATTTCTCAGATGATGACATTCCACATACACAAGTTGTTACCCTTGAGTGTAGTGTTGCTTCATCTTGGACTTCCAGTAGCTCTTTGCAGCAGTCTTCTCCTCCTACTTCATGTTGTGATGTTTATACATTCTTGTCAGACATTGCTCTCATTGAGCAACCCCATTGGGACGAGTATCTTCCCGACTTGAGTTGTCTATTTGTAGATTCCACTTGTGTTGCATTACAGGAATATGCTCGATTAAGCCATCACACATTCTGGAGGACCCATTCATCTCTCTCATTGGGAGTGCCCACCTTGGGACATTTGTCACTTCCACTATTTCAAATATGTTTCACGATCCAACTATTCTTATGGATCCCTTTGTGAGGGTTATTGGGCCCCACCATCTTCTCTCTCAGACATGTATACTGCAGTGGCATTACCATTGTCTTTTGTGCACACGTTTGTCATACTTATGCCACCTTTTAGTTACAGACTAGATGCAAAGATTAGAGTACTACATGCTTCTTCTTCCTTTATGGAGTGGGTTGACTTTCAGTGCTCATTTTTGTCCTTCCCAAGGGCAGGAACGTTGTTCGGTGCAGACGGATTCTCTTCAGTCTTTACGCAGAGGACCACATCATCGACACTCTTCTTAGGGGACCTTCTTGTCCTCACTTCTTTCTCTCTCTACTCTAGAGGATGATCATTGTACATGGGTACCTCATTAGGATGAGTTACTGGGACCCACTACTTCTTCTTCTTCTCTAGTTTTTCTTGAGTGAGTTTCATGTCTCTCTTTTGGGGGGAATTTTTCTCCCACTGGGTTTTCTCCTTTTCTCCACTTTATGAGAGATTTGCATTGTACGTGGGTACCTCATCAGGCCATGTTTTTGGGACCCACTTTCCTTTTCACTACCCACCTAAGTTGTGCTTATGGGGGTGTTAGTGTAGGATATTTATTTTCTTTGTATTTTTTTATTTACTTGGAGCTTTCCTACACTCATGGGATATGCTTGCTTAGTTGTAGCAGTTGTGTTGAGTTAGCTTACCAGTTAGGTTGAGTTAGCTTACCAGTTATGTTGAGTTAGCTTACCAGTTGTGTTCAGTCGACTCACTAGTTGTGTGGAGTCAAATCTACTTCTAGTATCAGTTAGTGAGATTTATTCCCCACTGATCTAGGAGGAGGTTGCACATTCACCACCTATATGTACTTGACTTGCATCATTCTATTACATGGTGAATATGGAGCATGGAGCATTGAGTTGATTTGGAGCCCATTCTCTTGCTCCCAATAAGATATAAAATGGGCATCGATATAAAATGATATATGGAGTGTGGATTATTTTGTATTGATGCCCATTCTCTTGCTCCTACCATGAATTTATAGCCTCTCCCAAGTGCTACCGTGCACTAGAGAATGGGAAAGGTTGAGGCAGGGAAGAGACAAGGTCAAACGATTCAAATTTGCATCCATTCGTGTTTCAATTCTTTTTCTATTCGAAGTGTCGGGATCGCCGCCCATTGCAAACCGGTGGTTTTAGGACCACCGCCCTGTCTGGGCAGCGGTTATAGGACCGCCACCCTACGTGGCGGTGATTTTGCAACTACCACTCATGACAGAGTGGTGGTTCCTGTCAAGAACCTTTGTTTACCTCATTTTCTTCATTTTCTTCAATTCTCCTTTTTGGTGCCGCTTAGATTTGATGAAGTGGTGTGTTTTCCTGGATCCCTATGGATTAACATATGAGGTCTTTTGTAATTTATTTTTTTACATATGCATATGATAATTTATTAGCATAATATTCCCTACAAGTCTCTCTATAAGATGTCCACGATCAATTTGACTCGTTGTCATGTCAACTTGAGCTAATAATGCCTCTAATGTGTTTGCAAGTGAGGCATGGTGGGGTTTGTGGAATGGGGATCCCTCATTGTTTTAATTAATTCCTCAATTTCAATCTTATTCTCCACTATATGGGTTGTTAAATCCTCCTGACTACCTGGAGGATGTTCAACAATTGTAGGAGGGCTAGGAGGGTTGTGAGGATTTATAGGGTTTTGTTGTGGTTGTGGTGGAACTGTAACAATTAAAAAACATGTATTTAATTAAAATCTACAATATAATTACCAAATTTCATTACAATTTAGAGAAAACAATTTTCCCCACCTATTCTTTGTGGCAACATTGTCGATTCCACCTCAATCCAACCTTTGTGACGATTTGCAGATGATTTTGGGAGCTAAATGGTTGAAAATGAAACGTGATCGCAAGGTTTGATGGATAAATCGCATCTAGGAAAAATGAAAATGAGGAATTTCTTTTTTCTTTTTTATAATTTATGGTAAAGTATACGCGTTATGGTTTGATATTTACAAACCAAAAATTTTCCCATCCTATCTCCAATTTTTTATTTCTCCCATATTTTGTCCGCTTTTTGGCCCCCCAAATCCATGCACATACCCAAACCCAATGTAGTTCTTTGTGTGTGTGTGTGTGTGTGTGGAATCATGCCCTAAGTAACTCTTGTGCATGTCGCACTTGATAGTGAGCAAGTAGCTAGATGTAAGCAATGTAAGTAGATGTATGCATGAAAGAATGAACTTCCCCTCCTATGCATGTATGTAGAAGTATCAATCCCTTGCCCTTGTGTGTGGATGCTAGATGGATGCTTGAATGCTCTTGATAATGGCCTTTGAATGCAACCTTAGGTGGTGATAGTTAATTCTTAGTGCTTGGTCCTTTATTATGATCACATAACTTTATATTTATATGATTCTTTTGCTTGAATTTCGTAATTAACCTCGAAAAGGATGACTACCAAAAAGATAAGATGCCCAAATGGCTAGAAAGGACCCAAAAGATGTGAACAAAGTACAAAGAGGTCGGGGGCACCTAAAGGGGACGGGGCACTGACGATGACGTCTTGGTCAAGCGCCTGGTGTGTAAGATAAGAAATGCCAAGTATGAAAAGACAGCCGAGAAAGAAAGAGTGTAAGATCAACAATAGAATCAAAAAGCAAGCAAAGATGGCTAAAGACATGGGTTAATTAGTACTTTTCTTACTTAGGAATCATATGAATAGTAGTATGCGATCAAGACTAGATAGATACCCAAAGTGCGCGATTTAGTGTCTTCAACCTCCATTTGCAACCATGATCTGAAATTATGGTGTTGGTTAAACAAAACAATTTAAGCATACAACCAACTTATGATTGATGAAATTATGAGTACTTATTGAGTCAATTAATACTGTCACCCTTTGCTTCTTCACTAACCCAACAAACTTGATTGTGTGTGGGGTGTTGAAATAGCTCGGTTGAGATTCTTCAACCTCGATCTCAGGAGCCCCTTCCTCTCGCATCAATCAAGGCCCTCCTCGCCTTGTTCATCATTAGAATCTAAAATGTAATTACCAAATTTCATTACAATTTAGAGAAAACAATTTTCCCCACCTATTCTTTGTGGCAACATTGTCGATTCCACCTCAATCCAACCTTTGTGACGATCTGCGAGATGATTTTGGGAGCTAAATGGTTGAAAATGAAACGTGATCTGCAAGGTTTGATGGAGAAATCGCGTCTAGGAAAATGAAAATGAGGAATTTCTTTTTTTCTTTTTTATAATTTATGGTAAAGTATACGTGTTATGGTTTGATATTTACCAAACCAAAAATTTCCCATCCTATCTCTAATTTTTTATTTCTCCTATATTTTGTCCGCTTTTGGCCCCCAAACCGTGCACATACCCAAACCCAATGTAGTTCTTGTGTGTGTGTGTGTGTGTGTGTGTGGAATCGTGCCCTAGGTGGCTCTTGTGCATGTCGCACTTGATAGTGAGCAAGTAGCTAGATGTAAGAAATGTAAATAGATGTGTGCATGAAAGAATGAACTTCCCCTCCTATGCATGTATGCAGAAGTATCAATCCCTTGCCCTTGTGTGTGGATGCTAGATGGATGCTTGAATGCTCTTGATAATGGCCTTTGAATGCAACCTTAGGTGGTGATAGTTAATGCTTAGTGCTTGGTCCTTTATTATGATCACATAACTTTATATTTATATGATTCTTTTGCTTGAATTTCGTAATTAACCTCGAAAAAGACGACTACCAAAAAGATAAGATGCCCAAATGGCTAGAAAGGACCCAAAAGATGTGAACAAAGTACAAAGAGGTCAGGAGCACTTAAAGGGGACGGGGTACTGACGTGACGTCTTGGTCAAGGTGGTGTGTAAGATAAGAAATGCCGAAGTATGAAAAGACAAGCCGAGAAAGAAAGAGTGTAAAATCAACAATAGAATCAGAAAGCAAGCAAAGATGGCTAAAGACATGGGTTAATTATTATTTTTCTTACTTAGGAATCATATGAATAGTAGTATGCGATCATGACTAGATAGATACCCAAAGTGCGCGATTTAGTGTCTTCAACCTCCATTTGCAACCATGACCTGAAATTTTGGTGTTGGATAAACAAAACAATTTAAGCATACAACCAACTTATGATTGATGAAATTATGAGTACTTATTGAGTCAATTAATACTGTCACCCTTTGCTTCTTCACTAACCCAACAAACTTGATTGTGTGTGGGGTGTTGAAATAGTTGGTTGAGATTATTCAACCTTGATCTCGGAGCCCCTTCCTCTGCATCATCGATTGCTTCCTCCTCGTCTTGTTCCTCATTATGACCCTCAATGTAGAATAACTTCTTCTCATACCACTTAATAACATGCGCAATAGAAGCAACATTATTTAAAACATCGAGAACAAAGTCAAAATCATTACCTCTTTGTGGACCTTGGGAACGATCTTCCTCACATGTTTGAGAGCCATTTTTTCTACCTTTTGGAATGATTGTTACAATAGGCTAGCCAAGAGCTATATTTAAAGGTTGAAAACACCCAAATGACAGATTAAATGCCGAAATAAATGCTCGCAAGCTACATAAATCCCACAAGAGCAACATGAAATGTCTCGAATGGGTGACTACCTTTAATTGTTATAGCATATAATGCTTTACATGTCATGCCTTGGGACCTTTTCTTTCTTCTAGTCGTTATGTTGTGTTGCTTTCCAAGTCATATCGTGTGGATTTTCTTTTTGTAATGCTTTGCAAGTCATGCATTGTGGACGACCTTTTGTAATGCTTTGCAAGTCACGCCTTTATGTACCTAGTTCATTGTGGTTGTTGTCACCTACTCAATAAGTTTTGTATTTCATTAAAGAATAATAATCTCTCTATCCATCCATCAAATCATTTAAAAATATGAAACAAATAAAAAATATGTTCAGAGTAGGGTTTTTCACAGCCAGACTAACTAGGCACCTATCTAGTCATAACAGAAGGCGAAAAAGAAGAAAATATGTGAGAATTTATCCTACTTCAACAATAGCCATGAGACACTACTCACACTCGGGAGGACTTGGATGCAAGTGCATTTCCATGTATAACTAGCAGAATCGTCAAATAAATCATCTTAACCACCATGTAACATTAAGCTCTCTCTTTGATTGGGATATTCAACACTAAATTGAACAATGAATTACACTGCATATAAAATTGGTGAATCCCTCTCGAATCCACTGTAATTGGCGTTCAAGCATCTTTTTATTTTCCATTATCTTCAATGGTGACCTCAATCTCTGTAATTGAACCATGAACTACTGTCATCGACCTTCAAGCATTTGCATTTTTTATTATCTTTAATGGTGAACTCAATCCCTATAAATAGTTATGAAAGATAACTCGAGTTATTCATCCAAATAGGAACACAGGGTTCCCATTCAAATTCCAGCAATGTGACCTGAGACATTAGCACATGATAGTTCTTAACCTACGCAGATAAATTTTCTGAGAAAGAGCAGTAGTATTTCCATAATACCAATATAATATTCTTATGCAAGAAACTCAAATTTAATCCCCAATAAATTGAATTCAGCATGTATCTTATGTTCGACAGGTAGCATATGCTTCCACTTAACAGGCAATGAAAAAGTACACTTTAGCTAACAATTTATACAGACTTAGATATAGTAGCAGCTGAAATAGAAGTACTTCATCTTCGTTACCCTGGCCTTCATTTTGTTTCATCTTTGGCCTCTGTACAGAAGAAGATGTCTTTCTCAATCAGATTTTCTCTCAACCCAAAAATTAGTTCATATCACCTATCTTCTAAAACATAAATACAGCTTTTGACCACCATTAATGAGAAAGGTAAGCAGACAAGCTACACATCAGAAAATAAGGAGAAGTCAAAACACTTAACAATTATGGCTTCCACAGAATTGTAGTTTCAGCAACCATGGATGTCACAATGTAGGGATCCATATTTGAAGCAGGTCGACGGTCCTCAAAATAACCTGACAACAAAGGCATTACTTTTTAGTGCACACAATACTATGACATGACTCTGACGGGTTATCCCTACCTAAAAATACATCACTAATATACTCTAGGACAGAAAATACAGAGTTGAATGCAGTTTTCTTTTAGCTTCCCCAGTCTTCCATAGTTATTCTATCTATGATTCTATTCTAACAGATTCTAAAAACTAGCTTCAATAACAATGAGGTTTGGGGTTTGATTTCCCTGATAACATGTCCTGGGCTGTTTGTTTTCCCCATTTTAGCATACACCCATTCAGAATTCATGAAATTTCTTAAGATGATATCTTAAATAAAAAAGTGTTTTAATATCATATTATCAATATGTGTACTATAGTTCCAACACCCACTATAAATACAATCATAGAAATCTCAATACCAATCTTTCAAGTTCTGAATAGTTGTGACAATCTCAAAGAAAGACGAGTAGCAACGTAAGAATGAAGTATGGTTGGGGTGGAAAAGAAAAGAATTCCAGATAAATGATTGCAGATATAGGTTGGAGAGCAGACAGAAAAACAAGTGCAACATAAATGACGCATTGAGAATGATGTAGGATGGAGAGGTCTATGTTCTGCAACCATGTTTGTGAAGATGCATCAAACAGTCACTTGAATATTTGAAATTCAGGAAACCCATGCATAGATGCCCAAATTTTATTTAATATTGCATCAATTGGATGGTGAATTCAAGGTGATATTTGTTAGCTACTCACCTTTTCCCTCTTGTTCTGTCTCCCTTCCCACTCGAATTGAAGCTCCTCGATTTGCAACACCCTGTTACACACCATAACAGCCACATTACATAATTGAAACTGTATGTTGTCTGCCCAAATTCAGGATTAGCATTCATACAGAAATAGTCCATACCCAAGAAAAGGTATTGATGTCTGCTGTCTCATGTCGACCTGTGAGGCGTCTTTCATTGCCCTCCCCATAGGCAGCAATGTGCTCCTTGTGCCTTAATTTCAGTTTCTCTATTGCTTTCTTGATTACTTCATAACCTCCTTCCTTCCGCATGGACTTGGTGCTATCCAAGGAGTGCATTTAGAGCATTGTTATATATATTGGTCTCAATGAAAATAGACCTTTAACTTACATGTGTGTGTGAGAGCTAAAAGATTGTCTTTTCTCAGTTGGGGGTTCATCCAATGTATTTTTTCAATTGTGAGTTCATCTAATGTCTTTTTCCAGACTGATATCAGAAATACATATATCATGTTGTTATAAGCATGCTTACCTGTAATTCGTATGGCATCCAGCACCATTCCAGTCTCCCTGTCACAGATAGCAAACAGTCCCATGATTCATTGTATGGACAATAGAGAATCCGAAAGAAATGCCAGAAGCCCAGAAGATAGACTTTCCCTCAAGTTTACCTCAATAGGCTTGGGATCAAGGGATAAAACAACGCCTGCTATTTCTGTTATTCTCTGCAACCAGAAGAAGACACACAAATTAACCTTAATTCTTCGTGGAGTATGTCATCTTCACATTGTAAGACCATAACATGATTGGTTGGAAGGACCTGCATATGCATCTAGGAGATCCATAAAGCAAAGAAAAGCAAGACCCCACGCCTTAAAGGTTTACCTACAGTCGGTGCAGACAGCAGAGCACTGGACCAGCTAAACAATAAGACTTCGGAGACTTGACAATTGTCCTACAACCAATATATCCAATGGAAGCCACGATCTTGAAAGAAATTGGAGACAACTTGAGATCGGTGGCTACTCATAAAGACCTAACCAGTGCGATAATTGGCTCTTTCACCCTCTCTCCCTCAAGGAAAAATAAATTTTTATAAGGACTTCCTAACATCAAGCAGAGAATGTGAAACCAGACTAATTATGCCATCCTTTAATGAAAAATTGATGAAGAATAGCAGAATAGACCATTGTATACCTCCAGTAGGTAACGTGCACACCAGAGTTGATCAGCTGCTGAGATTCCCTCAGAAGGACCCACTTGGAATTCCCACTGCACACCCAAATTTGGCAATTGTAAGAAGCCTAAAATTTGGAAAACAATGTAATAACTCGGAACAAAACAAGCAGCCCCTTGTTATGAGACATGGAAAAGAAAATGGCTTGGGTATCATCACAGTAAGGCCTAAACAAATCTCAAAACATAGAAAGTTGTAATATATCATGGATATTGCGGAGTTTAAAATTCCTATTACCTGCCCTGGCATAACTTCTCCATTGGTTCCGCTAATGTTGATTCCAGAATAGAGACATGCCTTATAGTGGGCATCAACAACATCTCGGCCCCAAGCTTTATCAGCTCCAACTCCACAGTAGTAAGGTCCCTATTAAAAAAGGCACTTCTAGAAATGAATACTTGATATCCATTGAAATGAATAATGGACTCCATACAATACAGAAAATCATGGTTGATGAGAATATCTAATAGCCCTAATTTTTTTCTTCTGACTCCTTTTGAATGCTCACCTGAGGACCAGGAACCCGCCAATTGGCCATCCAAGAGGCCATTTCACATCTTTCTGTAGTAGAGTATATTCTTGTTCAAGCCCATACCTGAAGATCAAAATGAATAATGACAAGAAACCCAATAATACATTGCAACTCAAGCTGGATATAAAAACCAGATCCTTTCCGTGAGGTAACATCAATTTAAAGGCTAATTGAAGATATTTTCCTCTAAGACATAAAGAAAAACTCTATTTGCAGGATACCATGAACATATACTTAAAAATTTAGAATATTGCAGATCAGTGCCCTCTTTTTATAAATACCATGTCTCCTCCTCCGCAACTTCCTTAGCACTAAATATTTTCTCTGCTGCAGCCCTCTTGTTGGAAGGAAGTGGAGTGCCATTTGGAGTATATGTATCACAGATTACCTGGAACACCCCAAGAATTTAACATCATAAAATATTAACTCCCAACGTCTCGATAAATCCCTTGGATTTGCCTCTAAGAAAATTGCTTACCAGAATGTGTTCCCTCTGCGAAACGGGTCCGGGAAGATAGCTTGGGGACTGTCATAGATCAGAACAACCCGTCACTTAAGAATTTCGAGTTCACGTTCGACAAACCATGAGAAAACCTAGATTTAAGACTGAAACTAGCATAACTTTTAGGATTACAGATTTTATTCGTATTGAGTCTTACTAGAGAATGACTTCACTGTCATGCCCTGAAGCTTGGCCAGTACTTGAGCCATCAAAGTTCCATTTCGGTAATTCTTTCGGACTGCTCACTGGTCCTGACAGAGTCTATAAATATGGCATACAAAACCCACGTAAACCTTCCCACCCCTCATACAATGCTGAAAATAGACCACCCACAAATGAATATGGACATTAAATTAACTATACATACTTTTGCTTTGCTGCGCACATCCACGCCTGATCCTCCAATCCTGTGTAGGAAAACCCATTATGCAAAATTTCGAAAAATGTAAAATCCCATGAAGATAACTAAAAAAATCTGCAGAATTGAGGTGTTCAATGAAAATACTTACCATATGTACTCTGCAATGACTTTCTCTGTAGTTTCAGTCAAGTCAAGGTTGAGAAGGTCTGTTAATAAGGTCGACATTGCTACTCTCTGTAAACACAAGCCGTACAGAGTCAAGATGTCGAAAAACAATAAGACAACTCTATTTCCTTTCAACAAAACAATGCAGATAAGAAATTGGGTATACCAGGAGGGAAGCCTAAACTGCTGGCACTCTGCAAAATCAGCCACACAGGAGAACAGAATAGATTTTAACTCGCTTTTATCATGAAGTTGCACTTATCGGGATTAGAAATTTAGAGGGTGGGCATGAAGATAAAAATGGGTGGCCAAGAGTGACGATGAGGAAATGATAATGATGGCTGTGGTGGGTGGTCAAGCTATACTGCTGCCATATTTCAACTGATTAATTAGTGGCTTCAAAATCATTCTAGTTTCTGTCTGTGTCAATAAAAACAATGATTTTTTTTTTTTAATGGGATTGGTAAATGGAATGGTGTAGATTTGTCCCAAACAATTTGAAATGAATCTACACCATTCCTGCGTCAAGGATTTCAATTCAGGTGCTCAGGCTTTTCAAACATCCATTAGGTAGAGCTTAAATTTAAGTAAAAGGCATGTTCGTTGGTTCACGGATTGGGATTAATGCGAATAATAAATGTGTGAGGAATGGTCTTAAAAGAGATTTGATGGAAACAAAGAAATGATTAATGAAATTTGAATATAATATAGTTTAACATTAATTTCTTAAAATTGTGGATTAGTTTTTGTATAGTAAATATTTAATATTATTTTTAAAAATATTTGCGGGTTAGTTTTTGTATAGTAAATATTTACTAATATTTTCATGTGAACAATAAATTTGTTTGTGGTCTTCAATATTGTATTCAAAGCATGGCTTTATTTGCTAACCTTCCAAAAGATTTGATGAAAACAAAGAAATGATTAATGCAATTTGAATATAATATAGTTTAAGATCAATTTTTTAAAATTGTGGATTAGTTTTTGTATAAGAAATATTTAATATTATTTTCATGTGAACAATAAATTTGTTTGTGGTCTTCAATATTGTATTCAAAGCATTGCCTTATTTGCTAACCTTCCAAAAGATTTGATGACAACAAATAAATGATTAATGAAATTTGAATATACTATAGTTTAAGACCAATTTTTTAAAATTGTGATTAGTTTTTATAGTAAATATTTAATATTGAATGCAAGTAATTTAGAATAAATAATTGATCATTCGTGAAATAGTGTGCCTTGGACCACCCACAACAATATCCGAGAACCAAATGAACCCAACCCCAAACTTGCCACGTTAATCATGTTAGAGTAGGTATTTACCTTAGCTCATGTTCACCTAGTACTTTATTTACCTTTATTGTATTTATCCTCACCCACTTATGTGTGTGGATATGTTTTTGATCTTATTTAGATATTAGGAGATATTATTTAGTTGTTAGGTATAGTTCTTTCCGATCCACAGATTGATTAGTTTTTCCTCGATCTATGGTATTAACTAGATCCTTGATGTCTAGTTCTCTCCTAAATCTATGGTCTTGACTAGTTTTTGATGACTAGTTATTTCTTGATTTATATGATCTACGACCGACCGGTAGTTCTTAGATTGTTATTCCTTTATTTAAGCGAAGACCCATTTTCAATGTATTGCATTGAGTTCCATAATAATATATGATATTGTTTCTCATTTGTTTGAAAAGGTTTTATGTAAAGTTATTCGCGAATTGCTTTCATCTTATTGATCATGGTGTTTGATTAGCATCTCGTGTTTTGGCATGTACGATCCGGTTATCGTTCCTTTCAAATCCTCATTTTTTTCCTCGTTGTCACCCTATAAGACAACAATCAAATTTGGATATATTTTGGTTGCTATCTAATAATGTCATCCATTCCGACCATACATTATGCCTAGAAATTTATGTTTCAACATTAAAGGATAAGAATTGTAAGATGTTGTGAATAATTCACCTTTGATGTTTTGTTTGTCCACATATTGAGTGTTGTGGGCCCTTGATTATTTGGTCATGCCATTTCTCTTGTAATTTAAACATTTTCAAACTCACAAGAGTTGTAATCCTTGCAAATATATTTGGAAAAACTTTTTCCAAGTAGGAAAGTATGGAAAGGGATATATATCCATTATCAACAAATGAAGTTCTTTAAGTTCTTGTATGTGGTGGTTGTTAATGTTTTTGGCTATATGTTTTTATGAGCTCATCATCAAGGAGACCTTAAAGGAATTACTCTTCCTCATGAAGCTTATGCTCTTACCTCTCATTTGGTTGAAGAAGCTCTCCTCTTTTTGTAAAATGATGAATATGAGATAGTTTTTTTTTTTTTTTTTTTAGATAAGGTAAATAAAAGTTTGGTTTTGAAGGGACCAAAAACCCTTTATATAGAGAAAACAAGGTTAAACAGATAACCAAAAAGAAGCTAAGGAAACCGAGTAAAAAGATGACAAAAGGCTACCTCAAACCAGACCCAGACCAAACCAAGTCTAAAATATTAACCATTACATTTTTTATACTTTATAAAAACAAAGACTAACAAAGAAAAACATTAGAAACAAGGAACTAAGAACAACAAAAGGACAACAAAAATCCTGCTATTAGTTCTCCTCGCACTCGAATCCTCTTTGTGAATTCTAAAGCACTCGGCCGATGTTCTTCATAACGGCCACTTTGATGATCACATGTTTTGGCCTATTCTCCTCCTTTTCCTCAGCCGGGTGCCCTCAATCTCTGATCAACTTTTCCATCGGTCTCAAAATCGATGGCGTGTTCCTTTGTTAGAAGCTGCTGAGGACAAGTTTCATTTTTTGCTTGTTGTTTTCCACTTTAGATAGGGGAGGGGAGAAGGGCATCCTTATCTATAGATGGGGCTAGGGGGCCATTCAGATATACCTCCCAGAGAGTGTATAAGGCGGGAGGCGGATCGATCTAGATAGGGGGCATTCGATTTTATAGATAGACCCCTTAGATAAGGCACGAGGGCCTAAAATAGAATGAGGCTCGACCCATCCCATCTATTTGGTGCAAGGGCCTATCTATTTGAAGTAATGATATGGCTCGACCACCCATATATATATATATATATATATACAGGCCCGATCTATATAGATATCATATCCAGATCTATATCTATATACGCAGAGCTAGGAAAGGAAGGAACCCCACCTCACCACCTCCTCTTCCCTTTACTCTAGTTAGGCATGGTTGTTTCCTTTCTTGATATATATATATATATATATGGGCACCGAGAAAGACATATTATGTATATAATCGGGGAGGGCACCCCTCTCGAATATTGTCTCATGTTGTCTTGTTTTGGGGTTCATCACTAACAATATCCCCACGCCTAACCACAAGCTAATGGTATATGGGCCTCCCTTCCGAGCCATATATATATCATTAAGTATGGGGTTCCCCCCCCCTATACTTATTCAATATATGAGGGGGAGGGGTTAGGGTGGGTTTTTTATTTCCCCTCCTTACCGACCCTCTCTATAGTTCCTGGGAGGCCCTATATATCTATATATCTCTGGGAAGGGACAACCCCTCCTCAAATCTTGTCTTGTCTTGTCTTGGGCCCCATAAAATATATAGATAGGTGATGGGTTGATGCCTTTTTCGTCCGTCCTTTAAATATATATTTGAGAAGCAGTAGGTGGTGTGCACCTCCACGGGGAGGGGTACCTCCCCTATAAACCTTGTTTACCTCAAAGTGCCTCCTCACCTTTATATAGAGAGGGATAGAAATATATCTGCTGAGAGGGTGCCAACATCCCCTAAATGCCTTGCCTCTCCTCTTATTAGAGTCGGTCTTGTTCTAGGGTTGGTGTGAGGAAGGTTCTCCGTATCTATAGTTTGAGAAGGTAGGCGGGAATCCCCCTCTCTAAATATATCTTATCTCCCTCTTGAATCATATGACTCTTAATACCGGCCCCCATATATGATAGGGAACCCCCTCCATATAGTTAGTTATAGATAGGGAGACCCTTCCAAACCCAAGGCACCTTCTGTTGAGCTATTCAAACCCAACCCATATCTGAGATGGCGGAGTCAAAGTCAAATGTGTGTGATAAGTGTGTGTGTGTGTGTGTGTGTGTGTGTGTGTGTGTGTGTGTGTGTGTGTGTGTATGTAGGGGTATAAGGCACTCCTTTAGAATTGACTTACCATAGATAGAGTTATGTGTCCCTATCTATCTCCCTCGACTTTATCGATTCATGTGTTCCCTATATATATATATATCTCTCTTCCCTATCTATATATAGATATCCGGTGGTCGAGTTAGGTCAATCTCCTTCCATTGGTCGAGTGCATAAATGCAAGTTATATGGGTACGAGGGTAGATAAGATATATAGGGTCCTCACCCTCACCCTCACCCCTCACTAATGAATGGGAATGGGGATGGGGATGGGGGATGGGGAGAGGGCCTCGACCAATCAATCTATGGCCGATTATATAAGTAGGGCCCCATCCAATTCCATACGGAGACAGAGCTCTACTATGAGTTATATAATACTATTCCTCTAGCCATGTGGAAGGGAATCGAGCCCCATACTCTCTTTTTCGGATGGGGTCGGATGGAATAAAGGGATTCGATCGGAGATATATGAATCGGCAGTGGTACTAACCATATTTCCATGGTTGACTTCTACCTCTTCGAGGATCAAGTGTAGTTGGATGGTCGGATCTAGGTCCGACTTGAGTCCATATATCTATATCTTTGGACCAAGCTCCTGTAGAGGGAGAAGCCCAGCGGGTCTTCATGCCCTATCTATATATTTTCCGATACACCGACCATGAATGAAATGGAGGACTTAGACGCATACTATATATCATATATATGGGATTGGTCATGACCACATATATAGTTGGCATTAAGAAATTGTTTGCATACGTTAGCTGGGAAATATAAATAGAAATATATAGAGAGGGGAGAGGGGTGTTGGTAAACCGAGGACGATCATTCATTGTTTACGACTTCTTATTCCCCTTCTGCAACGAATAAGCCACCCCGACTCTAGTATTTAATTCTATATATGGAGGGTCACGATTTTGTTCAAATAATCATTGGTTGGTAATCTTATGCCCGTGATCTCTATATGCTCAGTGGCATTCATGATGTGAACTTCATCTTCTTTGCTCTATATGCTCGGCCGACATTCATGACGTGAAATTCATTAGTGATGCCATACTAAGCATCCGTGATGAGTCGGGAGTCGCTTCCCTTCCGCTGGTTTATATATATATATATATATATATAGTGTTCTTTCTCCAAAGTGATTGAGAAGGAAGGAAAGGAGATAGATCGAAGCCTGGTAAGGAAGCACAAGAAAGTAGAGGACAGAGATGATGCCTTGTCCAGATCGATGGTGAACGCCGATCATGCTCTAAGTATTTAGTTCCGCGAGAATATGATAGGAGGTGGTATCAAAGATGGATGGAGGTTATCAAATGGGGTCCCCTCCATCTATTAAAACCACCTAAAAGATATATATATATATATAAGGGGATCTATTTGATTCATCTTTTCGACCCTCATATATATATGGCCACCTGCCTCTCTCTATATATCTCTTCAAAGAAGTAAGCATGTTTATTGTTTTCGTATAATGAAACCACATGTTGATAGTTGTAATGACCATCCACAACCCTTATTATTCCCCTCCCATATATATATAGAAGCCTCACCCATATGTATACATACATACATACATACATACATACATACATACATACATACATACATACATACATACATACATATATATATATATATATATATATATATGTATGTATGTATGTATGTATGTATGTATGCATGTATGTATGTATGTATGCATGTACGTATACATATGGGTCGAGGCTATATATGTATATGGCTGGCCCCGAGGGGGAATAAGGGTCAGGATGGTCATTCTCGCTATCAACATGTGGGTTTCAAGATATGTAAAACAATAAACATGCTTCGCTTTTCAAGAGATATATATAGAGAGATGACAGTGGCCATATATATAAGATAGAGGGGTCAAAAGATGAATCAAGTAGATCCTTATATATATATATATATCTCTCTCTCTTTAGGTGGTTTTAATGATGGAGGGGGACCCCAATTTGATAACCTCCATCCATCTTCGATACCACCTACCTATCTATATATTCTCACAAGAACTAAATACTTAGAGCATGATCAGCTGTACCATCATCACTGACAAGATCATCTCGTCCACTCTACTTTCTTATTGTGCTTCCCTTACCAAGGGCCTCAATCTATCTCCTTTCCTTCCTTCTCAATCACTTTGGAGAGAACACTATAGAATATCCGATCGAGAGATTCAAACAATGAAATGCCATATATATATAAGTACCACTTCATTAATTTCCTCTCTCTCTATATATATTTTCTTATCTATATCCTGGGAGAGCCATCTCTCTCTATATATCGCCTATCCATCTATCCATTATCTTCTCTCGTAAGTTACATAGAATGAAGGGGATCCATATCCCATATCTTCCTTATTCAAGCTTAAGGAATCATGGTTCTCCCTGAATGAATCAGTAGGGAGAAGAAGTACCCGATCCACTACCCCAATTCTAAATTATACTCCACCGTTACCCACACTAATGGATATTCGCTACCCTCGATCGCCGAGGTTGATTCCTATCTAGCCTACTCAAATTTGAGTTGTTCCTTCTACCTCCCTTTCATTGGGTTCTGCCCCCTACACACACACACACACACACACACACACCCACCCACCCACCT